>CM018034.1:32767678-32930178 GCA_008638375.1 Nyssa sinensis
AACACTTTTCGTTTGTAGCAGGGAATGATCTTTCGCAACAACTTCCACCTTTGTATATATCACGTATAAACATACCCCTTTCTTAGGATTTTAGAAGGAATTATGAACATGGACAATTTGTAACATTAAAAGCAATTTCTGTAGAGATCTAAAAAATTAGGGTAAATTTTTCATTTTTTCCGGTAGGGTACTATTCATGCACTGTTTGCCGATAGGACACTGCACATGCATCATTTAGATATAAGTTGTGTTTAGAAGCATATTTTGAGTATTCCATAGAAGAGAAATATGCTTAGAATGTTAAAATACACCTCCTGTGAGAATTTGATCATAATTGGAGACAGTTTAAAAATAGACCATAAAGGGCATCCCAAGTGGACCCTGTTGCACCCGCCCACAAGCGAAGATAAATTTTTTATAAAAATATCATTTAAAATAATTTTAAGAACTTTGGTTAAAATAGAATGTCAAATTGAGGCGTTTCGGGATGGGTTGTAGTGTAACGGGGTTCCGGACTTATTAAGGGCAAAATGGTCTTTTTTCCCCCGTAGCCCTTGAGTGTAAATACTACACTTGGGACATAAATTTCTCAGAATTGGTCTGAGAATATAGCATCAGGTCGTGCATGGAGAAAAAAGTGAAGAAAACGTAGGGTTTTTCGACTTTCAACCCTCCAAAACTCATCTCTAGGCTTGGATTTTCACAAGGCTTCCTTCGAGGAAGTTGTTCCCCATGTCAAGGGCTACGTTCTTATTGATTGGTTTGGCTGCATAGCGAGCAAAACTCCCTAGGGTTGAGAAAAAATCCTTTTAGGTATGATATTTTGCTAAGTAAAAAATAGGGTTAAGTTTAGGAGTGTTTTTATATGTTGATTGTATGACTTACATATATGCTTACTTGTTGTTAGAAAACCACCTAACATATAGTTGCTTTAAAAACCTAGGGTTGGTACTTTGTGTACTCATGTATTCTTTGAGAATTTGGTGAAGTCATGAACATGTAACTTAAATATATGTATAATTCATTGCATTCTAGCTTATGTTCATGTAGGCAAAGTCTTGTAGTTTGAAAGTTATCATTCATTGCACCAATCGACTCTAGAAGATAGTATTTATTGGTATCAACTTCGTATATTCTCATTTTCGTGAGATTTGTGGGTAGGTGCTACTATTTTGAGGCAAAAGGGGATATTTTACTAGGAAAAGAGTTAAGAGCTCTTGTTATAAAGGTTTGACCTCCACTTGCGAAGGAGATCAAGATAGTGGACAAAATAAAGCGGGAAAGCTTGGATCGAAAGGTAAGAAATTTTCCAAACCTCATACAAACTTGTTGTGTTTGTTTTTTCTCTTCTTACTTTTTTATATACTCTGGGCTTATCTTGCATTTATATTTAAAGTTTGTAAAAGTTGATAATATTCACAAAATACCCTATTAACCCTTCTATAGGTTATAAATTTGGGCAACAAGTGGTATCAGAGCCTTGTCTCTTGATAAATGAGCTAACAATCCAAGAGAAAAGATATGACAAATATTGTATGAACCATTTTTGCCAAAAGGTAATCGACCAATATACCTCCATTATTTGGTGGTCAAAATTATACATATTGGAATGCTAGAATAAAGATCTATCTTCAAGCCTTAGACTATGAAATATGGAAGTTCATTGTAAATGGACCTAACATCCCAATGAAAATCAAAAGCTCCTTTAGCACCACTAATGTAGCTAAAGAAGAATGCGAATAGGATGAAAACTACCTTAAAATAATTCAAATAAATACTAAGGCCATGAGTAACTTATATTGTGCCTTAAATGCAAATGAATTTAATAGAATCTCTGTTTGCCAATCCGCAAAAGATATATGGGACAAACTTAAGGTTAACTATAAAGGTACCAATTAAGTTAAGGAATCTAAAATTAGCATCTTAGTTCATAACAATGAAATATTTAAGATGGATTATAGTGAGTCCATTCCGAAAACGTTTACTTGTTTTACTAATATTATCAATTGACTCCGACCCCGTTTACATTCCCCGATCTCGTCCCGCTTCGCCCCGAATCCCAATATTTATTTTTCTTAAGTTAAAACATTTATTTTGATAAGTAAATTTAAATTTTATTTTCATTTACCAATATAATAGAAAAATAATATGAGCGTGATATGAAAAACCTTAATGCTAATTTTTTATAGTATGATTTATTGGTAAATATAGTATATATAAGGATAAAAGAAATTTAATATATAAACAGGGCGGGGTGACCATCTCCCGAACCCATCTCGAACCCTACGGAGTTTTAAAAGCTCCACCCCAACCCCATTTATGAATACCCCATACCCGTCTCATTAGGGACAGAGCAAATTTTCATCCCTAATCACAAACATAGTTGGTGCACTTCAGTATCTCACTCTAACATGTCCTAATCTTGCATTTGACGTTAATCAAGTATGCCGATTCTTGCATCAACCTCAGTCTTCCCTGTTGGATGTTGGGTCGGGTTGGACCGAGCCCATAGCCATTGGGGCATCCACAAAGTTTGAATGAGAGTTATGACAAGATTAAAACTCTTATCATTATCTTGTTGGTTTTGGATTTGAACCAAAACAACTATTTATCCTACGATATAGTTGTGGGATAAGTGTGGAAAGGGATTTTGGTTATCGAGAAACTCTCCTGGCTCCCAAGTTCTCTTTGAGATTCTTCTGAGGTTACCATCTACGCCTCTGGACTTGGATTGTGGAAAGACATAGAAGACTCGTATTGTAGCCATTCTATTGATGAGAGAGTTCCATCCGTGGGGATCCAGTGGTCATCAGAAAGCTGTAACACAAGCTAAAGATCTTCCGCTTCCGCGAACCCGATTGAAAGAGGTAACCGGGTTCACACCCATTTTTACATATATTTTCTTCATTGGTATCAGAGCCTTTTTACTTGTGTTCGCTAATTTGATGATATTATGCATGAATATATGATTAGTATTATTTAGATCATGCATAACTTGAATCAAAAGGTTTATCCACTTGACTATTTTTTAAACGGTAATTATTAGAATACCTTTTGAACGATCTGCTACGGTGGATATGTTCTTAATATCCCCAGAACGTAGTCCTTAAAATTTCATAACGATCCACCGTTGGATCAATGAGAGATCTGAGTTTAAAGTTCTGATTTTTAAGAAAACACATGAATTTTTTGGGTTTTAATAGACTGTTATTTGAACAGTAATTATTTGAATACCTTTTGAACAATCTGCCATGGTGGATATGTTCTAAATATTCCCAATAGGTAGCCCTTAAAATTTCATGATGATCCACCGTTGGGTTAGTGAAAAATCTAAGTTTAAAGTTCTGAATTTTTAAGAAAACACAACTTTAATATGATTTTTTGGGTTTTAATACGATCTATAAAACCTTAATTATTATGCATGAAATTTATATCGAATTGTTCCTTGTCGCGAGAGCTTTCCAACAATATATAGAACATAATTTTTCGTCAAAAAATGAATGAGATATAAGGTCCCAAAGTATGACAGCAAATCATGGCCAAAATTATTTTTTTTTTGAAGAAGATGAATTACAGAGAAATGCGACCCCCACTCTGGATGGGGTGCGTGGGAGCGCATGCATCATCTTTCGGGGCCTATTTTTTGACACCTCCTGAAAGTGAGCTTCACTCACTGAATTTGTGACCTCGTGATATATTTTTTGTAAATTTTTAACTTCTGGAAATTAGTTTAAATTAATTTTATTACCAAAAAGTGTCAAAAAATCTATTTAAATATTTTAAAAAAATTTTCAAGAGCTATATTTGAGATTAAAATTACAATCAGTATTTAGTATACTGTTGGGGGTCAAAATTATTTTTTGGAGAATTTTTTACCTATTTTTGATATTTTTGGGGCTTTAAAAAAATTAGTTTTTTATCCCAAAAATTGGTAAAACAAATTCTAGAAAATTTATTTTAAATGTGAAAAATTCTTGGAAAGGCTCTGAAAATTAGAAACAATTGTATTATGTGTGGATTATATTTTTTGGGTCATATTGGATTATTTATGGATTAATTATCATGTGGGTAATTACTTGCTGCTTTTTTATTTATTTGATATTAATCCTCATTAATTGTGAGACCCAAATACCCACTCTCATTGTAGTGAGGTATGGTAAAGTCATCCAACAAAGCTCATTATATTGTTATGTATGTTGTGTTTGGATGTACTTAATAGAATTGATATTCTAATACACGTGTTATGTGATGTTTGGAATTTACAAAGACAATTTTGAGATATATGAGTTTTTGGTGCGGCATCCTCATTTATTTAATTATTACTAGTAGATTGATGTAGTAGGTTGATTCAAGCTATGTAATTATTATTATTTTTTTTGAGAAATGATATATTAATTTTTGGGAAGCCTTGTAAGGGGATGTGTTTTCGTAGCAGACTTATATATCCAGAAATTATCTTTGGCATGTTGTACTAGAATGCCAATTAGACTCAATTGGAGTCCATTTTATATTGGCAATTATTATTGTGTGGATGAATTAAATTAGTTTTAATTCAAATTTATTTTGCTCGAAATCAACTAAAAATATATTTCTATTTTACATAAATGAGATATGATTATGAGCCTAGCGAAATTTTCTATCTTATAGTGTAAATATAGAATAATATTTTTAATTGGGTTTTTGGTAGCAAAATAATAAAATATAAAATGTATGCTAAATATCACCTTGCGCAAATTGAATGTAGATGGCCTCTAAGAATGTGATTGCTGACCTAACAAAGGGTGAAAAGCTTGATGGTACCAACTATGACATATGGCATAGGAAAATTTAATACCTTCTAAATGAGCAAGAGGCTCTAGAGACCTTGACTAATGTCATGACCCCACCTGAGGAGGGCAATAGTGCCCAACACCGTCGAAACATGGAAGTCTACCAAGACTGGATAAAGAAAGATCGATGCGCGCGTTTTACTATGTTAAGTAGCATGCATAATGATCTTATTGGGGAGTTTGAAAGTTCTCTCACAGCCTATGATATGTGGAATAGGCTAAAAACTTCTTTTGGAGGAACTACTGCCACAAGGCTACGTGCCTTGACCCTCAAATTTGAGGGATACAAGATGGATTCCAAGCACACTATGGTTGAGCACTTAAGGGTGATGTCAGCCATGATCCGTGATCTTAAGGCTACTGGAAATGATCTTACTGATGAGCAACAGATCTTAGTAGTTATTCGCTCCCTGCTAGAAACATGGAACCAAATGAAGAAAATTCTGACCCATAATGAGAATATAAAAAATTTTGTTGATATATCGCGTCATTTGGAGTTAGAGGCGGAGCGCCAAGAAGTGAATCACTCTACTGTCCTTGTCGCCTAAGGTGGCTATGATAAGGCCCGTGGGCCTAATCAAAGGAGACGAGGAGGTAAGAAGAAGCAGGGCAGAGCAAATAACTTGGCTCTAAAGGCTGGCAGAGTAGCCAAGCGCCAAAGAGGCAAGCGTGGCGGCAAAAGAAATTTGGCCAAAGTGAAGTGCTATAACTGTCAGAAGCTGGGACACATTGCTCGTGATTGAACTGAGCCAAAGAAGGTATCCACTAACTAGTACTTTTCTTTTTCACTTGTTTGTTTGCATATATTAGTTGCTTATTCATCTCATTTGTGGATATTGAATATAGGAGCAACCAAACATGTCGCACAGGAAAGGGTAGGTTTCGTGGAGTACCATCGGATACCAGTAGGTAGCCAAAGCATTTTTATGGGAAACAGTGCGAGTGCAAAAGTTCTTGGAGTTGGTGCTTATCAGCTCAGATTGCGTTCAGGGCGTACACTGATTCTTCATGATGTGCTTTATGCACCTAGTGTCCGATTTAATCTAGTTTCTATTTCAGCACTAGTTGAACTTGGTTTTTCTTTCAGCATTGATGGTAGACAAATGGTTATGTTTTTGGATGGTGATTGTTTTGGACATGGTTTTCTTTCAAATAATCTTTATCAGTTGGATGTATTAGATTATAATTCTTCATCTGTATGTTTGACATGTGATGACTATATAGATGATTCTGTTAAATGGCATGCTAGACTTGGCCATATTGGACAAGAAATGATGGCTAGATTAGCTAGAGAAGGCCTATTGGGGTCTCTTGCTAAAGTAAGCCTACCTACATGTGAGTCTTGTTTGGCTAGAAAGAGTTGTCGTAAGCCTTTTGGAAAGGCTACTAGGGCTACTCATCCTCTAGAATTAGTCCATTCAGACATTTGCGGACTAATAAATGTGAAGGCATGCAATGGCGCCTCTTATTTCCTTACTTTTATAGATGACTTTACGCGATATGGTTATGTTTATTTGATTTCTCACCGATGAAGCATTGGATTGCTTCAGACACTTTCTAGCTGAGGTTGAGAATCAAATTGAGCGGAGACTTAAGGTTTTTCGCACTGACCGTGGACGCGAGTATCTATCAGATCAGTTCAAGGAACTATGTGAGGAAAAGGGGATACGCAGGCAATTGACGATTTCTGGAACACCGCAACAAAATGGTGTTGCTGAGTGACGAAAATCGTACATTATTAGACATGGTTAGATCAATGATGGCGCAAGCTAACCTACCGATCAGCTTTTGGGGGGATGCTTTATTGACTGCTGCCTACATTCTTAATCGTGTGCCTTCCAAGTCAGTTCCAAAAACCCCTTATGAGCTTTGGCATAAGCGGAAGCCAGATTTGGGGCATTTACGACCATGGGGGTCAGGCAGGTTATGTTCACAACGATTCTCATCGGTATAGGAAGTTGGGCCCTGAGAGCTAACAAGAATATTTTTATTCGTTACTCTGAAAGCTCGAAGGGCTATGTGATGCTTGGTAAGCAACCTGATAGAGGAATGACTACGTTTGAGTCCCGCGATGTGGATTTTATTGAGAATGATTTTTCAAGCATTGGTGAAGCCAAAACGAACCTTGAACTCTATGAAGTAGTAGATTTTGAAGATAACCTGGCTCCTCTTGGCGATGGTGGGGAATTGGTTTCTCATCCTGAAATCGCCAATGAGGATAGGAGTAATCTTCAATCTAGTGGGAGTTTTGAGTTAGATTCTCAAGAGTGTCAAGTTCGTAAGAGTAAGCGTGGTGTTATCCCTCGTTGTCGTTTTGGGATTGAGGGGGATGCACTTATTGCTATTTCACTAGATTCAGATGAGCCTGCTTCTTTTAGTGAAACGCTATCTTCACATGCTTGTAATAAATAGATGATTGCTATGGAGGAAGAGATGAGTTCTATGGATAAGAATCATGTTTGGAATTTAGTTGATCTTCCTACTGGGCGTAAAGCCATTGGAAACAAGTGGGTCTTAAAGATAAAGCGCAAGGCAGATGGATCAATTGACAGGTATAAGACGCGTCTTGTGGCGAAAGGTTATACCCAAAAAGAGGGTATAGACTATGAATAGACATTCTCCCCAGTGGTGAGGTTTGCCTCTATTCGCCTTATCCTAGCAATTGTCGCGCATATGGATTTGGAACTTTTCCAAATGGATGTTAAGACTGCATTTCTCAATGGAGAACTGGAAGAAGAGTTCTATATGACTCAACCAGAGGGTTTTGAAGTCAAAGGACAAGAGCGCAAAGTCTGCCGTCTCAAACGTTCTATTTATGATCTCAAACAATCTTCTAGATAGTGGTATGTGAGGTTTCATAAAACCATTATATTTCATGGTTTTGAGATGATAGAAAAAGACCACTGTGTATATGTAAAATGGTCCAAAGAAAGTTTCATTATCCTTACATTGTATGTTGACGACATTTTATTTGTTGGGAATAACTTAAAGGAGATAGTCGCCACTAAAGAGTGGTTGTCCTTTACTTTTGAGATGAAGGACATGGGCGAAGCACATAATATTTTAGGAGTGAAGATCCTAAGAGATCGATCAAAGAGGCTACTTAGCCTATCTCAAGAGACCTACATTAAGAGAGTCCTTGAGCGTTTCCATATGAATCACTCCAAGCCCATAGACACTCTTATAGAGAAAGGATGCGACTTACATCTTGGTCAATGCCCTAAGACAGTTGAAGAGAAGAACCAGATGTTTAAAGTGCCTTATGCGAATGCAATTGGTAGTCTGATGTATGTTGTGTTGTGTACTCGACCAGACATTAACTTCGCAGTTGGATTGGTCAGTCGATTCCGGAGTAATCCTGGATTAGCTCATTGGAAAGCGGTAAAGAGAATTTTTCGATATCTTCAGGGTACCACTGATCTTATGCTGTGTTACAAAGGTGGAGATTTGAGATTGAAAGGATACAGCGATGTAGACTAGGCTGGCGACCGGGAATGAGCGCAAGTTCACTTCAGGATATGCATTCCTTCTTGGTGAAGGAACTGCTTCTTGGTGCAGCAAGAAATAGAATTGTGTAGCGTTATCCACGATGGAGTCTGAATATGTAACTTGTTCATTAGCAGTACAAGGAGGCAGTTTGGTTGAGAAAATTCTTACAGCGCCTTGACATAGCACCATGTGGGCAAGATGCTGTGGTCATTTATTGTGATAGTATGACAGCTTTAGCATATGCAAAGGATCCCAAGTATCATGGGAGGACCAAACACATTGATATACGTTTTCACTACATTCAAGATATGGTTGCGCAAGGGGAGGTGGTCCTAAGGCATATATCTATAGTCAATATGGTTGCAGACCCATTGACCAAACCCATCCCTAGAAATGTTTTTACATCACATGTCAGGAGTTTGGGTTTAGTATTGAGATGAATATTGTGCAAGCATACATTTCTAAAAGATGTCAACAAGCTTTGATTGGCTTTCTCACACGAGCAATCGCCTTGGCGTTGGATTAGCGAGCAAGATGAGACATTGAATTCTTAGCTTGTGGGAGAATTCATTTTATCATATATGTCGCCTTAACTGAGTTAAGATGAGATTTCCTTTTAAAAAATCAAGCTTGAAGGTGGACCACACACCTCATGTAGCTTGAAGTAAGCCGAATGTGAACCTTCAGACGGGCGCTTGGACAGCGACTGGGTTGGAGTGTTTGGGTTAAGCGCTAAGATAGTGACGAGGGGCGCTGAGATAGCGACGAGCGCTAGATAGCGACTAGACTAAGATTCGTACGACGTTTATTATTATTTTTATGATATTGAGATTGACAAGCCCAATTGAGTGGGAGCTCAATCGTAGCATACATTACATACTGTATGTGCTGTTATTATGACCTTTAATAAAGAGAGTGACTGAATGTATCCCTGCTTCGTCACTGTATGAGCTCTGTGAACCATTTTGAGTTCCACTATGCCCTTTGTAACCTAAGACTACGTTATGAAAAGAGAGCTTGATGTTACTACTTTAGCATATTGCTAAAGGATCATAATTGATGCGGTCCGGCAGGGCATGTCTAGGAAAGCAGTTGAGTTCGATTGGATTAACATGAGTAGTTAGGGAAGACAGTTCTGTAATACACTATTGTGTTGTGACTCATTGCCCGGACGATCGTGTCGGTTTTTGTGTCTATCGATATGATCATGAGTACAATACAGATTAGATGGTCCATGCATCGCGCTGAGATTAGTTCTTGCGAGGGATAACGGATGCTGAATCTAGTATAACAGAATAGTCTGGGGCATAGATGAGATCTTTTGTTTGTTTGTAGTGAGGTACTGTGTTGGTGTGATGGTAGCTTGATATAGTACTCCTACCCCGATCTTTCTCGTCTGGTCGCACGATCCATTTCCTGTATGTCGAAGGTGATGTAGAGGACTTAGCACTCATCCTTTGTGGATGAGTGGGAGCTGTTGGATATTGGGTCGGGTTGGACCCGAGCCCATAGCCATTGGGGCATCCACAAAGTTTGAATGAGAGTTATGATAAGATTAAAACTCTTATCATTATCTAGTTGGTTTTGGATTTGAACCAAAACAACTATTTATCCTACAATATAGTTGTGGGATAAGTGTGGAAAGAGATTTTGGTTATCGAAAAACTCTCCTGGCTCCCAAGTTCTCTCTGAGATTTTTCTGAGGTTACCATCTACGCCTCTGGACTTGGATTGTGGAAAGACATAGAAGACGCGTATTATAGCCATTCTATTGACGAGAGAGTTCCATCCGTGGGGATCCAGTGGTCATCAGAAAGCCGTAACACAAGCTAAAGATCTTCTGATTCCGTGAACCCGAGTGAAAGAGGTAACCGGGTTCACACCCAGTTTTTACATATATTTCCTTCATTCCCATTGGCCAGCGATTAATAGGATTCCTCGTTACCTCAAAAAGACCCTCACTCATGATCTTCTTTTTTGACCGGGCTCTTTTTGTTTTGAAGGATATTCTAATCCTAACTACACATGGTATCCTATTGATCGTAGTTTCACTGGACTCTCTCCTATTTATTGGAGGTCTAAAAAGCAGACAACTATGTCCTACTCTAGCACTACAACAGAATACCAATAACTTGCCCTTACAACCGTCAAACTCTCGTGGCTTCATCTCACTTTCAAGAATGTGAATTTTTCTTCCTCAACCTCCTTTGATTTGGTGTGATAATACCATCTCAATTTCTCTCTATTCCAGTCCCATTTTTTATGCACATATGAAGCACCTAAAAGTTAATTATCATTATTTTCAAGAAAAAGATATGCATAAGGAGCTTATTGTCCGTTATTCACACATGTTGATCAAATTACTAATGTATTCACTAAACGTCTCACCAATGCTTAGATTTAAACTTCTTAAAGAAAAACTAATGGTTCAAGATCAATTCATTAGCTTGCAAGGGTGTATTGGCAGCAAGAACTCATTGACAAAGGAAGGAATCACTTGAAAATCTCCATGATTCTTTTTCTATGTATATAAAAAATAATCACAAGTGAATCTCCATGATTTTCTCTTTTATATATAAGGAAATAATCACATACCAATCTCCATGATTTTTTTCTTTTTCTATAGATGAATTAAATTTTAAATTAGAATTGCATATCTATATAATATAGTATTATAATATATATCTAAGTTGGCATTTTCCTAACAATGTAAATTTGAGTCGGCACTTTTCTATCAACTCTTACTATTTCTCTCCTACACATTCTACATATATGTTAAAAAAATAAAAAAAAATAAATTTATCTCGCATCTTTATCTAGTTTTGTTTTAATTTAAATAAATTTAACTTTTTACCGCCCACCAGCAGGTCTCTATCTCACACACATCTTTTATCCATTTCTGTTTTAATTTAATTTTTAAATAATACCGTATAACTCTACCAAGATAAGAAAATATTATAATTTAATTTTTTAAAAAAAATCTGAGTTGGCACTTTCCGACAACTGCTACTATCCATGTTACCCAACTTCCCCACCCCTCTACGACACGTATTCATCCCAACCCTAACTCATATCCGCTTGAAACCGTCATCAACGACCACGTACCTCGTGGTTCTCCCTTCTCTCTCTATCTCTTACCTTTCTTATAAATTAAGATCAGCATTTCAACAACTCTGTCTGTGTTAAACCGGCATGCTAATTCTAATCTTGCAAGTTTTTCCTACAGGAAATGGTGGGATTATAAGATTTCGCTGTTTTTACCATTTCATTGTGGACAGTGGTGGAGTTTATTAATTGGTTGCCACGAATGGGGGGCTGAGTTGATGTTTATTTGAAATTACAGGTTCTACGAAGGGATGTTATCAACTCAAGCAGGGGTTCTGTTTTGTGGCTAGCTAGTGCTTAAGGTGGCCCGCCGTTATGCTTTCCTGTTCTTTGTTGCTTGCATATTTTGGCTTAACAAGTGTGGTGTTTGCAGGTTAGCTGATAGCAGAGATTCAATGATAATTGCGCTCACAGTATGATGCCTCTGCCAAATGTAACCGTGTTTGAGCCATTTGAAATATCAACATGATTGGGGAGGAACTAGAGAGTTGTCAAACCCAATAATATATATACCTAGATTTTCAGTTGAGACGCAACCATCTTACAAGATGTTCTATATTTATTGCTATGATCAATTTCAAATTACCTGTGTTGTGAATTCGTGCTTACATCTAGATTCTCTGACTGCCATGGTGGCTGAGGCATTTATAAGGAAAGTGTTGTGTGAATAATAAATTTATTAAAATATGTATAGAAGTTGATATTGTCAGAAAAATAATTAAGCATGAATTCTAAGAGATAAAAATCTAAAAATTGAGGGAATAGAAAAAATTGAAAATAAAAATGATGTATTATTTTATTTTTTTAATTAAAAATGATAATTTCATTATTATCTTTATTTGATACTATAAAAATGTAGTCTTTATATTATTCTTGGACATATAAATTCAATACATCATTATTTTTAAAATTAAAATTCTATTTAATTTATAAAACCGTTGGTATGATATTTAACCTCAAAACTATTATTTTTAAAATTAGATCTAAATTAATTTAGAAGTCTTATATTTTCATTTTAAATTTATTTATTATATTAGCCGTGCATAGCACGGTCAATGCAATTATATTATATATATATTAGCCGTGTAAAATTCAAATATTGGTATATATGTATCTTCTTCTTAGTCTTATTTTCTTTTAGGACACATATCTCGATCTAATTAGTCTCCTCCTGCTTATTTGATTCCCCCATGAATCAAAAGCAATGGATTACCCCATGAGAATTGCCATGGGATTGCGAAATGACTTTGCAGAACTAGATCTTAACAAGAAGTCGCAGCAATTCTCATTTTCTGCTTTTATGCAAGGGAACAACATTACCGAACATCGTCTTTTATGTTCACGACAAATGCTGCTATATTTTATTTCTTGGACGTGTAGAGATGAAGAATTGAAATTGCGCCGATTGGGTCCAACATTAATTACTAGTTAACAGGCCCCATGACACATTTTTCAAGCTCAAAACTTGCCCCACTAAGTTTTAATCCTCATGGCTCTATCATCCAGGCCCAAGTTTATATATAAGTGACGAGTCACTTTGATAGAGACCACACTTCACCATTCTTCATCACAAAGTTGCATACAAGAAGCTTAGTGATGTATTCAAGAAAAAAATATTCAATGGTCCAGAACAAGTACACTCCGATTATTGAGGATTTGACACATCGACAGATAATTTACCAGTAAAGATTGGGATCTAAATCTAATCTGCCCTCTTTGTGTCACTCAATCTTCGCACCAAAAAAGAGAATTTTTAAATTACCCGACTTGCTATGCTTGATGGTTTCATATATTAAATTAAAACAATGACAATAATTTGAACATGTGTAGGTATTAAACTTTCCATCATTAACAAAGCATTAGTCAAATTAAGCAAAGCAGTCTCTAACATACTTAGCAAAATAATAATTAGAGTATTCATTCTCAACCAACATGGAAGAAGAATGACTCTTGTTCTAAGCAGCATTTCTAGTTACAATCCAAACCATAGGCTTATACATATAAAGAGTATCCATGTCCATCTCAAAGTAAAAGTTTGAGAGAGAGAGAGAGAGAGAGAGAGAGAGAGAGAGAGGGGATGAGGATGGAGATAACCTGAGTCCTAACCATGGTTGATGAGTTAGAGGAGAAGAACCCAAGCGTCCCAAAATATCTGCCTAGGGTTGTCTCCTGATGCATCTGAGCTCCACATGCCATTGATGGAGTTCTTAGAAAGTTGGTGAAACATTAATCTAAAAGCTAAATGCAAAGGATAAAACACTATCCCTCCTATAAGTTTAGTGAATTGTGTGGCTAAAACTCCAAGTTCAGCCACAGTATCGAATATACAAAGTTAAAAAAAAAAACAAAAAAATTTATTGAAAATCAGATTATCTCCCCTTACCACAAAGGAAGATGGTTGATTAGACACGGATTATGTGAAAATTAGAGTGAAGTTGGTAAAACTTTCAAAAAGACATGACTAATCACAGTTTCAAAATCCTAAGACTAGGGTTGATGTTAATTAAGACCAAAAAAAAAAAAAAAAAACTTTTGGGCCCATGCCCATGATTTGCTAAAACTGCCTCTACATTTAGAGGTGGTTAATTAGCTAAAGTTGGAGGGATTAGCCATTTAAAAATCAACATTTTGAAGTTGAAGATTTGCTATTTGAGTTGTTGAATTTACATTTTCTGGCAAAGCCATGTTAGAGAGGTTGCTTAGCCTTTCCCAGGCTAAAATTTTAAAGGGATGTTTTGCTTAATTAGCCTTTCCGGGGCTAAAAGATGAGTCATTTTCCAACTTAGCTCTTTTGGTAGCTTTAGTTGGTGATGATGGATGCACATGCATGCTTTTGTTCTCATGGAGGAACCCTTCCTTCCAAGAGAACAAAAAACGAAGATTGAATGACAACTCTCCTCCAAAATTGGATATGATTCAGCTCCTTTGGGGAGCTATAATGTGTGGGAAGGTGCCCAAATGCCATATATATATATATATATATATATGCATGGGCCTCCCACAGAGAGAGCGAGAGAGAGAGAGAGAGAGAGACAGACAGAGAGAGAGAACCATGGTTAGGCCAAAGGTTTTTTCCGTAGCTTCTGAGGAAGTAAAAGTAGGTAGACGGGATTGAATCGATCACTTAACGATGAGGCATTGGTGCATGAACAGCCATGGTCACGCCTGTGGCACAGCAAAACAAACTGTCAAAGATATTAGTACCTCTTTCCCAACACAAATAACAACTGTAAGTAACTGCAATAATAAAAAAGTAATAAAAAAAATATAGTATTTTATACTAGATATACAATATATATAGTAATGAAAGCAGACTGTGTGTATTTAAAGTACAAACCTGAATGCAAAGGAGGTGTGGGTGCAAGGGACATGGGAGGGCCATAATGCTGTGGTGGGTAACCTCCACTTGAGTTCATGGCTGAATACTGGAAGAGGTGGTGTGGGTACTGGACACCATAGCCCTGCCCTGCGGTGCTGTACCCGGCAGCTCCTCCACTCCCTTCTCCAAAATTCATATATGGATAGAAGGCCGCTGCCGCTGCAGCCGCTGCTGCCGCCGTACTCGTCATCATCCCGCCAGCCCCTCCACCATACACCGGATATTGGGCAGTTGCCCCTCCATATACACTATAGTAACTCTGTATATATATACAAAGCAACATATAAAATTAAGTAATCCAGCAAAGTTATATATATTCATTTTGATTCTTTTGTAACAAGTACAAAATGGGACCATCACCATTTTAGTCCCAGAGGACAATGCAAAACCACGGATGTATAATTTTCACTTCATGAAAGTTCCCAAAAAAAAAAAAAAAAAAAGGACGACTGATCTCATCTTTTTCTGGTCAACTATGAGGATCCAAACTAGGTTAGACAACAGTACCTAACTCTAGGTCATGAAAACAATTACCCATTAAAAATAATGAACATGAAAAGAATGTTTAGTAAAATAATTTTAAAATTCAGAAGCCCCACTTCTGCCCAAGTTTGTTAACTTCGAGATGAAAAGGTCTGACAGTTGTCCCTTTGACTCAAAAAGCCAAGATAGATGCTACTAGCCAGTACCTTGGACCTCTTAATTTGCTAGGTAATTACAGTTGAAATCATGTTCGTTGTAGATTTTGGAACCTTAAAAAAAAAAGAGGAGTAAAATTGTATTTCATTATTCATGTAATTTTTATAATAATGTTATTTATTTTTATTTGTAGCTCTTTTGGGAATCACATGACCTAACATCATGTAGTTCCTTTGGACCCTTTCTTTTTTCTTTGATACTGTCACCTTGGATTCTTGCATTTTTAACACATTAATCAAGTGACTTTTTTTGTGTATTAGGAGAGAATTTTCAAGGGTGTTTTTGGATATTTTATATATTTTTAATTTCTAATATTTGTTTTTAACCAATGTGTTATACAATTTTTTTTGGGTAAGTCAATGTGTTGTACAATTAGGATAGCCTGCCTTTTGCCCACACCAATATTTAATAGTAAGGGGATTACTTAATCTCCATATATACTTTACTCTCTGTGCTTTTCCAGACCTCCATTATTTTGTTGTCATGTGTATAATTTAAAAATTTTATGAACAATTGAATCTACTAAATGTACATGTGGCAACAAAAACGATGGAGGTATCTAGGAGTATGGAGAATAACTAATCCCAATAGGGAGTATTCCCCCATATTCCATGCATCCTAATAAAGGAGGGATATAATCCGAATTTTTCATTCGAGTCGCTAATCAAAGAAACCGTAATAGCATGTAATACTGAAATATATAGCAAACGCAATTAAGGGAGAGGGTCTTTAAGCATGTAACACTGAAATAGAAAATTAAAGAAAGGGAGGATTGTTTATACAAACCGTAGGATAAGTGTAATCCGGCGAGTATGGAGAGTACCTGAAATTTGTTTTGAAAGAGAATTAAAAATATTAGAATATGAGGCTTTTTACTTATAAATCTAATGCATGGATGCATATATATCCTTTACAATTCATTATTATGTGTATATTTCTACAATAACATAAATTTTTGATAATTTATACGAGATTGATTTGTTATTTTTTTAAAACATATAATAATATATAATTTTCACCATAAAAATATAAAATAACTATAAAAGTAGCGATAGTAGAAGAGATGGTTCCTTTCATGCATGATACGTGGCCACGTGGGTTGTGAAGTTTCTAGCATTAAGCATCTGAGAAAAACACGTCAATGCTTCATCTGTGAGTTGTATGATTTTGTAAATGCTTCTTGTCTATGTTGGTATCAGTACAGCTATATGGAGAGAGAGAGAGAGAGAGAGAGAGAGAGAGAGAGAGAGAGAGAGAGAGAGACAGAAAGAATGTGTGTAAAGGACTAAATATGTGTTTCACATAAAGAGAATATATTTGTTGATGGTTCTCATTTCTCTCCATGTGACAACCCAGAGAGAGAGAGAGAGATCATGTTGATGGTTATCATTTCTCTCCATATGACAACTCAGAGAGAGAAAAGTGTGGTGGAAGAGTTGATATTTGGTGGTCTCTTGGTATCATTCTCTCAAAGAGTAGTAGATCATGTATCATATATGTATAAGTCTATTATAACTGTACATATATTATACTATCTGACCGTAGGTATAGTGAATAAGTGTAATGAAGAATTTTTAGTGCGGAGAGATCCAGTTGATGGTTCTCATTTCTCTCCATATGACAACTCAGAGAGAGAGAGAGAGGAGTGAGAAGTGTGGTGGATGAGCATGCGTAAATAACCCTACACTACCCTAGTTTAATGCATTGGATGCGCATGAGTTGGCAATTCACGTGCAGCTTCCAAACTGTACAAGTAGAAACACAACACGACACGAGATAATAAAGCATCTATATATATATATATATAGATATATATATATATATATTCATACCCATAAACATTGTAAGGTATGCCCTTGTTGGATGGCATAATGAGGGAAGGTTGCAGCCGATGGAAAAGCTGTTCCCACTCCACCTTGAAACCCTGTCTGAAAAGAGCTCATTACTCTAAAGTTTCTGCCTCCTCCTGCATGCATGTTCATTTTATTATTATATACAAAAATTATATACATATACATAGATATATAATCCATCTTATATACCAATAAAAGAAATTCCTCTAAAAGCATAAAAAAAAATACATTTATTTTCGGAAGACAAAAAAGGAAAAAAGGAAAAAGTTTAATGTGAAGTCTTTAAGCAGAAGTTTAATAATGCTATGTTTTCTTTACAAAACATAGGGTATGAACACAAAAGCCAGCTATTGGGAAGAAATGACATTAATACAAAAGCAAAAGCATCATCTTACCAACACAGTAGAATGAGCTGTCATGCTTTCGGAGAACAAATTTTTTTTTTCTTTTCTGGGATGGTTTGTGGATGTAAAGCAATTCTTAAGTAAGTGGACTCAATAATGTTCACCAAAACCAATTAAACAAGGAAGAAATAGAATAGAATTTTTCCATAATTGGAAGAATATTCATTCTAGCTGCATCAAGATGTGAATTTGTGTTTACTCAAATTGGATCGAATTAATTGTAAGATAACTAATTAGTGAGGATCCGAATATCCGAAACCATTAGTCATTACATAATCAAAATCCAGCTGCCCCTATATATTCATATATATATATATATATATATATATATAAGAATATATAATGTAACATCTAAGAATTCTTATTCAGTGAAAAGCACAACAAAAGATTCATATATTTGAAACTTTGCAAGATCTTATAACTGTTATGACGTATATATAATTATATAAAATAGAAATAAAACTAAGGGATAATATATATACCTGCATGTTTTGGGGTAGAAGGTTTAGATCTTTGAACACCCAAAGAAGCAAGATTGCAGTTGGCTCTCCTCCCATCAATCACAGGAGCACCATCAACGCAAGCTTTCATGGCGGCTTCAGGTTCTCGAAAAGTTACCTAATTTGGAAAATAACTCAATTTCTCAAGTTTCCCACACGAAGATGCAAAAGATAACAGTACTGAAACAATGAAATGATAACAGTTTGTTTTTGTTTTCCAAAATTTCTCAATTAATATGATAAACCCACCACTAGATCCTTCATTTTTTTTCAAGATCTTGTGAAAAAATACACATGATAATTAAGATAGAATAATAGAATCAATACCCAGATATCACCAAATAGGAATGTGGGGGAGAGAGAAAGAGATTGTAGAGCTATAATTAATATATATATATATATATATATATTTATGTGATACAAAATAAAAAAGAGCAAAATCATACAAATCCGTAGCCTTTGGATCTTCCGGTGGTCTTATCAGTAATGACAACAGCCTCTAAGATCTCACCAAACTGTTCAAAGTATTTCTTCATGGTCTCCTTCTGGGTCTCCCAAGCCAAGCCCCCAACAAACACCTTGGTGTGAGTGGTATCTCCGAACTGCCCTGCTAAATTAGCTGGAGTCATCTTCTTCAGTACCTCTAAATCTGATCTGGCTCTCTCTCTCTCTCTCTCCCCCTTTGATCTAAATATATGTATAGCTCTAAAGTCAGCTAGATTTTCCGTTGATTCCACTAGTACTAATATTGTAGCTAGATCTATATATATATGGAAGAAGATTGAGAGAACCCCCACTAGATTTAGAGGGATCTTCCTTCTGGTAAGGAAGAGGGTGATGATCAGACACTTAGGTCAGAGATGAGGGAGAGAAAAGAAGGGAGAGAGCTTGGGAGGGAAGAAGAGAAAGCAAAAGGCAGAAAAGATGAAAGACAGTCTCATAATACGGACGTATTATATGTCCCAATTATATACACAGCAGCCCCCACCTCTGCCCACACTACAAACCATAAACTCACCGTCATTTCATGTGCGTGTCCTCTACTGCTCAATCGAACCCTCCCTCTCTTTCGGTGACCCTCACGCGCTGGGATGACAGTGGGAGTTGCAGCAGTGGTATTATTGTGCTCCCGTCATTGCTGTAGCCTGTATGTTCATTATTTTTTGAGGGAGGAAATAGAATGACTGATTAGCCTAAATTTGCGCTATAATTACGTAACATACCAACCAACCCTGCCTTACAATGTAAGAAAGCCGTAGTGGCACAAACGGAACGGCGTGTTTGGCTGAACTCTTTTTTTGAAAACGGAGGAAAAGGAAGGGGTTGGGTTTAAAAATTAATATGAGGGGCCAGAGTCAACAGTCAAACTCGAAATGTACTATGAGGCTGAGATACGAGTGTGTGCCGTGTCAGTGCCATGTTGGCATATACATATACCCATCACATATATATATAGATATATAGTTGTCAATATCAAATCAGTAAAGAGAAGAGAAATCGAAACGGGAAATGTATCCTTTCCGATGATTTGTTTATTTTTTGAAAGCGATAAAATATCTAACTCCGTAGATACTTGTAAATGAAGGAAAATCTTAAATCTTTTAAGTGATTAAATAATTCAAAAATTGAGGTTTCTATACATAACCGGTCACTATATATCGTGAATCATTTGTGTAATTTTCACGCGTTGCATGTATAGAAAATCTTTTTATAATAATTGCGATATATGACTATTAATCATGAGTCATTTCTGCATTGTATGGACAATACTCACGCACTTGTATGTATAATATATAAATCATTTATGCTAGGTAATCGCGTCATCAGTGACTATCTATCACGGATCATTTGTAATTTAAATGCCTAATAGTCATGCATTGTACATATAATGTACAAACAATTTATGATGGACAATGTTCATGGTATTGGTCTAAAAATTTTATTTGCAAATTAGTTGGCAACTTGATTGCTTATAACAATTTATGCTAGATACGCGGCTGATTAAGACACATAATATACTAAGTAGGATCTGATAATTAGACATAATGGTTTTTTTTGACAATGTAGTTCATTTTAAGTATGCCTTTGACAAAGGGAATGAAATGCACAAACTTATGCATTTAATCCATTCATCTACTTATCAATCAAGTTGTAACATAAGAATAATGATTTATGACTCATGTATTGGTGTCCATATAGTATCAATATTACTCACATGTAGTGAGATCCATTATTATGAGTCCCACTAACACAACCCACCTCATGTGAGTATATAATACTATACATGGACAGACAATAATAAAAAATCATTGATAAAACATTTTAAGAGAAAGATGTGAGATTAAGGCACTACACAAAAACATATTTTTTGCGACGCGCATTATTAGCGACGCACAAAAATCGTCGCTAAAAGTCACTTTTAGCGACGCCCAATAGTGTGTCGCAAATAGCAGGGAGAAAGTAATAAAAAATTTGACGAACGGCACGAAAAATTAGTCGCGAAACTATTAGCGACGCATAACAAACCATTTGCGACACACAAGGGCGTCGCTAATATTGGCGACGCGCACCTAGGTGTCGCAAATGGTTTACATTGCAAAAACGGTGTCGTTTTTGGTTCATTTAGCGACGCACATTGGGTTAGTAGCGACACACTGTGGGCGCCGCTAATAAGCCCTTATAAATACTTCGATCTGCGCTCTCTGTTTTCGCATTTGATCTCTCTCTCTCTCTCTCTCTCTCTCTCTCTCTAACTGGATCTCCGATCTCGTCTCCGATCTTATCTCTCAGACGCTCGGTTCGGAGTAGATCTGCGATCTCTCCCGCTTTCTCCATCGGTCGGTTTCTCTCACTTTTTTTCTCTCTCTCTCTCTCTCTCTCTCTCTCTCTCTCTCTCTTTCTCTCTCCCCAACTAGATCTCCAATCTCCGATATCATTTCTTAGAGGCTCGGTTCGGATTGGTGGTAGATCTCCTGATCTCTCGCGCTTTCTCCGTCGATCGGTTTCTCTCCGGATCAATCTTCGATCTCTCTCTCTCTCTCTCTCAGCACTTCACCGAGTTTCAGAAAGGTTTGGGTTTGTTTTAAATTATTTTTTTTTCTTCTTTTTGTATACTGCGGAATATTACTTATTTGTTTTTCTACAGAATATTAAATTTGTTTGATTCAGTGATTGTTCTTGTAAAGGGTTTTTTTATTTCTGTGTATAATGGTGTTCATTTAGTTATTACTGGATCGGCAACTCGGCCATCACTAGCTGTCCTCTTAACCCACCTTTAACAGTAAAAGTTTTATTTTAATTTAATATTATTTATATTATCTAACAGTTATTTAGTTTTTATTCAAATTATTTAAAAAAAATTTCACATTGTCTCAAAAAAAAAAAAAAAATCTCATCTTAAAAATTTTATATTTAACTTTGAATGGTGATTTGAGTATGTATATAGTAACTAACTGGGACTAGCCTAATTGGTAAGTCATGAGAGTCATGAACTCTCCCAAGGGTTCTACTCTCACTCCCCTTGTTTGTATATTTTTTATTTTTTAGTAAATAATATTTGATATAGGTTTAAATCTACTGTTGATGAATATTTTTTTGACTCAAATATTAGCTTGAATATGAATTTGGGTCACTGCCGTAAATGCACACAGCATGACACCCTAGTCAGGGGGGCCTAATTTGCCTACTTCTTCCCTTAGAGACTTACGTAGTACCCTTGTGCCATGAAATCTTCCTCATGTATAGTATCATGGGTTTATTTCGCTATGCTTGTAATTACTCGTTCATTTTGATATCACTATGCTTGTCCTACAAATTAAAATTTTAAACTGAAGTCGGTACCTCAACTTTAGTGCTAAATTTTGTAAAGCTTTGTTTAGTATTGTGAAATAGGGGTATTAAAATTAGGTTTAGCTACAATTAGATGCAAGTTAGTTTCAAATTTGAAGTCATTACAATCCAATTTCAAGGCTCAAATTTCATGACACGAAACCAAAAAAAAAAAAAAAAATTCAATTTTGTCTTTTCAATCTTAAATGAGAAAAATAAGAAATTTAAAACAAGCTTAACCCATTTAATTTTTTTATTACATTGATTAAAAAAATAAACACATATTAAAAAATATGATTGAAAGTGCTTGTTTGATTCAATTGTCAAAAAATAGACTATTTGAGTTAAATGACTGTATAAATGTCATTTGAGTTACAGAATTTATTTTTTGGATAAACAGTTAATAAATACTTGAAAACTATTAAATTTAAGCATTTATAATGGACTTGAACTATTAACATAATTCAAATTATATCTAACAAAAAAAATTGTATCACAAAAACAAAAACAAATATTTAATACTTTAATACATCTTCAATATTGTATCAAATATAATTAAACCTGATACCAGATTAATGAGTGGGCCGATCAATGCTTATATCAATTATAATTAACACTCATATATATATATATACATACATATTATGTTAAATTATTGACTCATTTAAAATTTTAATAATTAAAATAATTAAGTATAACTTAGATATTGAATACTCTATCAGCTACCACAGCTCATAAATGGCACGAAGTGATATGGCCCCACCTATTTTTTTAATAGTACTGAAACGGACTCCATTGTAATTTCTAACAGTACTTTTTGATTTTTATGAAAAGAAAATATATATTGGAAAGGAAAATAAAATCACTTAATTTGATCCTATTACAACAAGAGAAAGTGATATTCCTCCATGGTTTGTAATTAGGAATCAAACAGAGCAAACAAAGATTCCAAGAAATGATTTTGTATTTGATATGCAATTCAAGATGATTTTTTTTCGCTCTCTGTCTTCTTTTTAATGTATTTGATATGCATAGTCTACTACCTCGTCAAAGAAAAATATGACATAGAACCTCTTTTTTCTTTTTTTTTTTATTTATTGTTAATTTCATCTAGAAGCATGTTACCTTGCTAGTCAGTCCGACAATTCAAGCATTTGATTGTATTAGATCAGATGAGTTTTGACTAGAAAAGCATCTACTTCTCTTTTCTCCTATATTGCAGTGCTGATGCGCCTTTTCAGTAGGGCCACTGTGAGTGTGGCCTAATTTTTTTTTTAGGGATTATTTCATGAAAAAAAAATTATGGTGACTGTTTTGTAAGTTAGCAATTGCTTTCATGTAAGCCTAGCTCCGTTCGGGAGTCATTTTCATCACATGTGAATCTTGTCGCGAAATTTATTCGCTGATTGGGCTCGTGTGTATGAAAATCGATTCTTGAATTGTCTAGAGAGGACAGTTCGGGAATGCATAAATCTGCATTGCAATCAATAACGCTTATGCTTGAATATTTCACTATGATAAAATTTCAGCACGATCTCTTATTATTCTCTGGGTATATATTTAGGTGTGTTAACGTCTATCTCGTATACTTGGAGAACCGTGGGAGAGATGCTGCCGAAATTTTGTCCGAGTGGAATCAAACATTTGATTTGCTGCTGATTGCAATGTAGATTGTGCATTCACGAATGGGATAGGACCACCTTACCCTTTAGAGAGAAGTTGGAGGTGATAGGATTCATGTTTCATATTTATAACGAGTATCATTTTTGACTTGTATTAGGTAGACGAAAATGGATAAGAGTTGGATGGACTTGAGGGGTAGGCATTTTCCAGGGTATGTGAAGGGGATCAAAGATTTTATTGAGTTTGTTCGTGCATCTGCAGATGGGAGAAATAGGATAAGATGTTCACTGTAGGAGGTGCAATAATAGGGATTATATACACATAGATGAGGCCAAAGAGCACCTACTCGAACACAGGATGGACAAGAGGTATACGTGTTGGAAATTTCACGGGGAGTGCCGTGACGTACGAGTGGTATTTGATAATGAAGAAGAAGACGACGATGATGACTTTGGTGATAATGTTGGGGTTGGTTACGAAGGCTTGCCACAAATGCTGGCAGACTTACAGGGGTCTACAACTGGGGCGAGTAGTCACAGGAGTGACACGGGACCATCGACCGCGTTTGAGTCGTTGTTGAGGGAAGCAAGTCAGCCGTTATATCTGGGTTGTGATAAGTTTTCGAAACTGGACTTTCTCGTAAAACTCCTTCATATTAAGACCATCAACCGTTGGAGTAAAAAATCAGTTAATATGGCCATTGAATTGATTAAAGCATCGCTTTCTACTAGGGAGACCCTTCCGAAATCATATTACGAGGCGAAAAGAATATTAAGAGATTTGGGCCTCGGGTATATTCCCACACATGTTTGCAAAAACGATTGCATGTTACTTTGGAAGGAGACTGAACAATGTAAGGAGTGTACGGTGTGCCACGAACCCAGGTACAAGCTGAATGAAGGAAAGAGCAAGACAATTCCGCACAAGGTGCTGAGATATTTTTCCTTAAAACCGAGGCTACAAAGGTTGTACATGTCTCAGAAGATGGCAGAAGATATGCGGTGGCATAAGGAGAAGCGTGTTGTTGAGGAAAATGTATGTAGGCATCCAACAGATTTACAAACTTGGGCTGAGTTTGATACAAATCACGAATGGTTTGCAAATGAGCCGCGTAATGTACGACTTGGGCTGGCTAGCGACGGTTTCATTCTGTTCGGTGACATGAGTAATGCCTATAGCATGTGGCCGGTGTTTCTTGTGCCGTATAACTTGCCACCGTGGAAATGTATGAAAGAACCATTTATCTACATGTCATTGCTTATTCTAGGGCCGAAGTCTCCTAGTAATGAAATTGATGTGTACTTGCGTCATTTAGTGGACGAGTTGAAGGAATTGTAGGAGGTGGGAGTGGAGGCATACGACGTCTCTAAGAATGAGACATTTCAATTGCATGCAGCATTATTGTGGACCATAAATGACTTTTCAGCATACGGGAACTTTTCTAGGTGGAACACTAATGGGTATCTGGCATGTCCGGTTTGCAATAAGGATACATGTTCCCTACATTTGTCAAATGGGAAGAAGATATGCTACATGTGCCATTTTCTTTTTCTACCGCCATCACATGGCTGGCGAAATTGGCAGAAGCCTCTGTTTGATGAAAAAATTGAGCGCAGATTGTCACCTCCATTGTTGTCTGGCAAAGACGCGTTGGCGCAATTGGCACTCATCCAACCAGTGAGGTTTGGGAAGATACCGGGTACTAAGAAGAGGAAGCGTACTAATGTGGTCTTAAATTGGACGAAGAAGAGCATATTTTTTGATTTGCCGTGCTGGGAGACCCTTAAGTTGAGGCACAATTTGGATGTTATGCACATCGAGAAGAACATCTGTGATAATGTGTTGGGAACTGTAATGAACATTGAAGGGAAGATGAATGATACTGCTAAAGCCCAGTTGGACTTGCAGGAGCTAGAATAAGGAAAGAGCTACACTTAATACGTAACGGTGATAAATATATCGTGCCTCTTGCACAGTATACGTTATCATCCGCAGAGAGAATGAGGATTTGCAAGTGGTTTAACTCGGGGAAGTTCCCAGATAGATACGCATCGAATATATCTCGGTGTGTAAATGTTATAGATGGGAAAATATCCGGATTGAAGAGCCATGACTGCCATGTCCTTTTACAACGACTTCTTTCGGTTACACTACGTGGATATCTCACCGATGACATATCGACTACATTGACTGAGTTGGGTTGCTTCTTTAGAGAATTATGTGCGAAGACGTTGAATGTGGAAGTACTTGAAAAGCTCGAAAGGGATGTTGTCGTGATCCTCTACAAGTTGGAATAGATTTTCCCTCCAGCTTTCTTTGATATAATGGTCCACTTAGCTGTGCATTTGCCTCATGAGGCAAAAATTGGCGAACCTTATCCAATACCGTTGGATGTATCCAATAGAAAGGTACATTTAATTTTATGAATTGTGTTATCTATCCATCCTAACTATTTTAATCTATAACTGATTAATTATCAAAACAGATATTTGCACACATTGAAGC
The DNA here is from genome assembly GCA_008638375.1 of Nyssa sinensis. Taxonomy (NCBI): domain Eukaryota; kingdom Viridiplantae; phylum Streptophyta; class Magnoliopsida; order Cornales; family Nyssaceae; genus Nyssa; species Nyssa sinensis. Next base: position 32,793,893 of record CM018034.1, read on the forward strand.
AATATGTGCGTAACAAAGCACGACCGGAAGGGTCAATTGCTGAGGCTTACATTGATGCTGAATGTCTCACCTTCTGCTCTATGCATCTTGAAGATATTGAGACAAGGTTTAATCGTCAAGAGCAAAATTCTAATAGATGTCCAGGGCAACAACGAACTGGCCTTGCGGTGTTTAATCAGAATGTGTGGCCAATAGGTGCCCGTATATATGAATGGTGTCATCCTCAAGACTTGGAAAGAGCCCACTACACCGTGCTTAACAACTGCGATGAGACATTGCCTATTTTAAGTAAGTTTATCGAAATCATTGCAATACTACGTTAGTACACAAATGTAAGTTACGTATAACATATTTCATCTTATGCAGTGAGCATACGATCGAGCTTCAGAGAGAACATGTATCAAGTTCTAATCTAGAGCAAAGACAACAAAATTTGTTTCCAAAGTGGTTCAGAGAACATGTAAGACAAGGTTTCAATTAATTGTAATTGTATTAGTTAATGCATTTGTATTCAATTAATTTTGTACTTGTATTGAATTAATAGATGAAGCTATTACACCACCAACAATCTCCTGAGGCATACGATCAATTATATTCCTTAGCATGTGGTCCTGATCAAAGGATATCTCGCTACACCGGTTTAATTGTTGATGGTGTTCGATTTCACACGAGGGAACGTGATGTCATTCGGCGAACATAGAATAGCGGGGTCCTTGTTCAGGGAGATGGTGACACAGGACAAACTGTAGAGTACTATGGTGTTTTACAAGACATCATACAGTTACATTATTGCTACGGTCATTCTATATATATTTTTAAATGTGATTGGTGGGATGTAAGTAATAAGAAGACTGGAATTTAGATCGATAAGCACTTCATAAGTGTTAATACGTCACGTACGGCATTTAAAGATGATCCGTATGTTTTGGCATTTAAAGATGATCCGTATATTTTGGCATCTCAAGCAAAACAAGTTTTCTATTTGAAGGACCCAAAAATAAAAGGTGATTGGCATGTTGTCCAAAAAATAAAACTAGAAATATTTATGATGTCCTAGAAGTTAGCGAGGGAGATGAAGATTTGGAGAGGATTGAGGAGGCACTACAAGAAGAGTCTCAAACTGCCCACGATGGTATTGTCCGGCATGATCAGGAAGATGTTACTTCGTATCAGTTGAATAGAACTGATGTAGAATCAGATCATGTCGTAGCTTCCGATGTCACCAATACCACACAATTAGATTTGAGGGATGCAACGTTCATTAATGATGATGATGACGACGACAGTGATTTTGATAACAATACATTGTTAGAGTATTGTACCGAGAATGAAGAAAATTCAAGTTCAGATGATAATACAGACTCAAATGAATAATTGTAATAGTTGTTACATGTGTTAGTATCAAGTGTAATGGTTTTCGGCTTTTATAATGTAATGGATATTCAATTTTATGATATAATGGGTAATCATTTTTACTTCGATAAGGATTTTAACTTTTATGATTAAATAGAAACAATTTTATTTTTAAACTTTATTTGTAGATATGGTTGGACCAGGTTCACGCAGAAGCGCAGTTATGCAGGACCCATCGACCCCTTCCCCCTCATCTGTAGGGTCGACCGATCCTGCCGTCGATGGTATGCATAGTTTCTATTTTTATTAATGATTATATAAATATGGTACTAATTGTTTCTATTTTGTTTCTTCTAAAGCTTCGGCCACCGCCCCTAGACAAAGGTGTGGTTGGTCGAAGAATCGCAGCTTACAGGTTCAGATGGAGGCAGCGGGGGGTGCGCCCCTTCGGATTGAGATACTTCCGGGCTTGTTGAAGCCCGTTGTTGGGTGGGCACAGCAGTTCATTACGAAGGTCGGCATCATTTGCCGGCTACGCGCCCCACTCCATGTTAGTGACTGGAGTCAGGTCACTAACGCGGAGAGACGGGATATTCATGTGCATATCCAGGTATGTCTTTTATTATTGTGTTCAACTAAATTTTAACATATGTTATGCCGTAATGTTTTGACAATGACATGCTTTTACAGGAGAAATTTGACATCGATCTCCACCTGCCTCATGTCGTGAAGGCAGTCGACCGTTACTTGGGAACCCGTTTCAAGGACTACCGACATAGGCTCCACATGCACTATGAGGTGGAGGTGGCAGCCTGTAGAGAGCCTCGCGACAGACCCTACAAAGGGGTGGCAGTGGAGGATTGGATGTTACTATGCGACCGGTTCACTAGTGACGCATTCTAGGTAAAAATTGTCAAAATTACTTTTGTTGCATGATGAATCATTGTCATTTATACTAATCTTCTTTGTTTCGGCCAAGTGTAGGAACTTAGTAAGAAAAATAGCGAGAGCAGAAGCAAGCAAAAGGTGACCCACTATGGTGGATCACGTTCTTTTGTTAGGTATAGGCATGAGATGGTAAGTTAATAAATGTATCAATTTCTCATTGTATAATGTATTCATGAAATCAATCTTCACAAGCTACTATTTATTTGCTGCAGCGAGACTAGGAGACCGATGCACCACCTAGCCCCATTGAGTTGTGGCACAGGACGCACTACAATCTCGAGAAGGGTTAGATTGGGCCTGAAGCTCAGCGACTTTATGTAAGTTAGAAAAGATTTATATACCACTATTATTAATTTAATATTAATATAAAATGTTTAAAAGTAGTAACAAATATTTATGTTTTTTTAGGATGAGATGGTCGAGATGCGTGTTCGGCCGACCCTTGAGGGTGAGCAACTGCCAACCGATGACCAGATACGAGAGACTGTTCTGGGCAAGAGGCGTGGATATGTGCGTGGCTTAGGGAGTGGGATGGAGCCGACGGCATCGTCCTCTACCGTCGAGAGCAATGCTAGGTTTCACGCAGCCACCCAGATAGCTGAGGCCGCCACCCAAAGAGCTGAGGCAGTTGAGAGACTGAATGCAGAGATGAGGGTTGAGATGACAGAGCTCAAGAAGCGGCAGGCCTAGATAAAGACTCTTATGAAGACAATACTCAGCCAGCAGGGAGGCTCTGATCAGCCTTGGTAAGTTTTTAAAATTATTTACTTTGGTACATTTTTTATTTATAGAAAATGTTACGTAAAACCCCTTAAAATATTTCGGCCTAACGACCTACAAACCGCATGACACTTCACATATGAAAATAGACTTGCACGAACTTATTTAATTTTATAAGGATCCAAGTTTCAGCCTAACTACACCAAAACCCCATCACACACCTCAAAAATGATAAAATAAACTTGCACGAATTTACGGCACTCGGTTTGGATGCTTGGTTTGAAACTTATGTAAGTTTTAGCTCCAAAAAGGTCCATTTTGGAGTTTTGACATACCAAAATGTCGGATATCGGCCTAACTACACCGAAACCTCATCACACACCTCACAAATGATAAAATAGACTTGCACAAACTTATGGTAGTCGGTTCGGATGCCTGGTTTGAAACTTATGCAAGTTTTAGGTCCAAAAAGGCCCATTTTGGGGTTCTGAAGGACCAAAAGCCTGGATATCAGCCTAACCACCCCAAAACCCCATCACACAGATCCCAAATGATAAAATAGACTTGCACGAACTTACGGCACTCGGTTCGGATGCCCGATTTGAAACTTATGCAAGTTTCAGCTCCAAAAGCCCATTTTGGGGTTTTAACAGACCAAAATGCCGGATATCAGCCTAAATACACCAAAACCCCATCACACACCTCAAAAATGATAAAATAGACTTGCATTAACTTACGGTAATCGGTTCGGATGCTCGGTTTGAAATTTATGCAAGTTTTAGGTCCAAAAAGGCCCATTTTGGGGATTTGATAGACCAAAACCCTGGATATCGGCCTAACCACCCCAAAACCCCATCACACAGCTCCCAAATGATAAAATAGACTTTCAAGAACTTACGGCACTCGGTTCAGATGCTTGGTTTGAAACTTATGCAAGTTTCAGCTCCAAAAAGGCCCATTTTTGGGGTTTTGACAGACCAAAACCCTGGATATTGGCCTAAACACCCCCAAAAACCCATCAAACACCTCAAAAATGATAAAATTGACTTTCACAAACTTACGTCACTCAGTTCGGATGCTCGGTTTGAAACTTATGCAAGTTTCAGCTCCAAAAAGGCCCATTTTGGGGTTTTGACAGACCAAAATTTTGGATATCAGCCTACCAACCTGAAAACCCCATCACACAGCTCCCAAATGATAAAATAGACATGCACAAACTTACGGAACTTGTTTCGGATGTCCGGTTTGAAACCTATGCAAGTTTCAGCTCCAAAAAAGCCCATTTTGGGGTTTTGACAGACCAAAACTCCGAATGTCGGCCTAACCACCCCAAAACCCCATCACACAGCTCCTAAATGATAAAATAGACTTGTAAAACTTACGGCACTCGGTTCGGATGCCCGGTTTGAAGCTTATGCAAGTTTCAGCTCCAAAAAGGCCCATTTTGGGGTTTTGACAGACCAAAACCCTGGATATCAACCTAAACACCCCAAAACCCCATCACACAGCTCCCAAATGATAAAATAGACTTGCACGAACTTACGGCACTCGGTTCGGATGCTCAGTTTGAAACTTATGCAAGTTTCAGTTCCAAAAATGCGCATTTTGGGGTTTTGACAGACCAAAACCCCGGATATCTACCTAACCACCCCAAAACCTCATCGAACACCTCAAAAATGATAAAATTGACTTGCACGAACTTACGGCACTTGGTTCGGATGCCCAGTTTGAAACTTATGCAAGTTTTAGCTCCAAAAAGGCCCATTTTGGGGTTTTGACAAACCAAAATTCTGGATATCGGCCTACCGACCCCGACACCCCATCACATAGCTCCCAAATGATAAAATAGACTTGCATGAACTTACGGAACTTGGTTCGGATGTCTGGTTTGAAACTTATGCAAGTTTCAGCTCCAAAAAGGCCCATTTTGGGGTTTTGATAGACCAAAACTCTGAATATCAGCCTACCATCCCAAAACCCCATCACATAGCTCCCAAATGATAAAATAGACTTGCACAAACTTACGGCACTCGGTTTGGATGCCCGGTTTGAAACCTATGCAAGTTTTAACTCCAAAAAGGCCCATTTTGGGATTTTGACAGACCAAAATGCTGGATATCGGCCTAACTACATCGAAACCCCATCACACAGCTCAAAAATGATAAAATAAACTTGCACGAACTTACGGTAATCGGTTCAGATGCCCAGTTTGAAACTTATGCAAGTTTTAGGTCCAAAAAGGCCCATTTTGGGGTTTTGACAGACCAAAACCCCGGATATCAACCAAACGAGCCCAAAACCCCATCAAGCACCTCAAAAATGATAAAATTGACTTGCACGAACTTACGACACTCGATTCGGATGCCCGGTTTGAAACTTATGCAAGTTTTTGTTTCGAAAAGGCCCATTTTGGGGTTTTGACGGACCAAAATGCCGGATATCGGCCTAACTATCCCGAAACCCCATCAAACACCTCAAAAATGACAAAATAGACTTGCATGAACTTACAAAAATTAGTTCGGATCAGTGGTTTATAACTTATGCTACTTTATGTCGTTCTTACTATTTATGTATGCAAAAAAAAAAAAAATTAAACTATTCACATTCTATATTTCATATATATTTAATAATTGTTCTAATATATACCATTTGATCTTTATTTCAGATTGATTGGGATTATTGTGCCACCGTCTTTATGTTTTGCATCGGGATTTATTATTTTTATTTGTTTTTTTTTTTCTTTTCATGGACATCTGTAGTTATATGTTTTGAGACAATTTTTTATTTTTCTATTTATTGTTACATTGCACTTTTACAAATGTACGCAATTAGTATAATATATATATATATATATATATGAATGTATTTTTCTTTTTTAATATATTCATTTCAGAATGTTTGAATTTTATTGTATATCAGGATGATTGATACAGGTTTAAACAGAAATAAAACAAGAAAGAAAACAAAGCAAACATGGCTGAAAAAAAAAAAAAAACCCTTTAACGACGCATAGAAAGGCGTCGCTAAAAGTAAAGAAACAACAATGTTAATTCACTTTTAGCGACGCACACTTTGAGTGTCGCTAAAAGATACTATTAGCGACGACCCCGTGTGCGTCGCTAAATGTACTATTAGAGACGCACAATGGGTCGTCGCTAATAGTATCTTTTAGCGACTCTCATAGTGCGTCGCTAATAGTAGCTTTTAGCGACGCTCTTTGCGTCTATTTATAATATTTGCGATGCCCATGCCCAATTATTAGCGACACCATGTGTGCGTTGCTAATAGTTGCCTTTAGCGAAGCTCAGAGGTTTGTACCTCACCAATACTATTAGCGACGCCACTATTTGCAGCGACGTTAGCGACGTGCACCTGTGCGTTGTAAAATATCATTAGCGACACATTTTCCCACTAGAAGTGACGCACGCGTGCGTCACTAATAGTGCCTTTTCTTGTAGTGAGGGTTGGTTTCAATTATTATTATTATTTTACTTAATTAGCTTTAGGGGATAAATTTTTGTCAGTCCTTGGGAACAAAATTCTTTGAACATTGAAGATTATACAAATTCCATATAAAAATATTTGCAAAACATATGATTAAAATCCATTTCATGCTTTGATAAATATATATATATATATATATATTCTTGAATGATGATGAAAGATCTCACTTTTTATTCATCTTTTACGTTTACATGAACCACCATTATTTAAGGTTTACACACCCTAATTATTTCTAATTACACCTCTCTAATAGGAAAGAATCATATAGCTAATATCCTAGTAAGTCAACCCTCCTAAAATAGGAAAGAATCATATAGCTAGTAAGTCAACACTCCCCCTCAAGTTGGTGCATAGATGTCACATATGCCCAACTTACTTAAGAACTTTGAGAATACTCGGTTTGATACTGCTTTGGTGAGAATGTCAGCCAACTGGTCTTTTAATCGAATCATTGATAGTTCCAAAATCTTCTCCTCCAATTTCTTTTTGATGAAAAATTTGTCAACCTCAACATGTTTTGTTTGATCATGGTGAATAGGATTATAAGCCATGTCATGTGCTGACTTATTATCACAATATAATTGAATTGATTTATTTGGTGAATATCCCAAATCCTGTAGGAGAAACTTTAGCCATAATCCTTCACAAATTCCAAGTGCCATTCCCCTAAGTTCAGCTTCTCCGCTTAAGCGAGCAACAACATTCTGCTTCTTACTCCTCCATATGACAAGATTGCCACTTACAAAGGTGAAGTACCCTGAAGTGGATCGCATATCGTTCTTGTCTCCAGCTTAGTCAGCATCAGTGTATACATTTATGGTTTGTTCCATTGTATTTTTAGAGAATAAAATTCCTTTTCCTAGAGCAGACTTCAGATACCTCAAAATGCGCATAACTTCATTCATGTGTTGTTTGCTAAGATTATGCATGAACTGACTGACAATGCTTAATGCATATGCAAGATCTGGTCTTGTGTGAGCTAAATACATCAACTTACCAACAAGTCTCCGGTATCTCCCTTTGTCAACTGGAACCTGATCACTCTTAATACATAATTTTAAGCCTTCTTCAACAGGTGTATCAGCTAGTTGACATGCTGACATTCTTGTTTCTTGTAATAGGTCTAAGACATATTTTCTTTTCGATAAGTAAATGCCTTTACTTTATCATGACACTTCTATCCCAAGAAAATATTTCAAAGTATCTAGATCTTTCATTTCAAATTCCTTGGCCAAGTATTCTTGTAAAGCATTTCTTTCCTTTGGATCATTTCCTGTGACCACCATGTCATCTACATATATAATAAGGACAATGATCTTCCCTTGTTGCTTCTTCAGAAACAAAGTCTGGTCTGAGTTGCTCTGTTGATATCCAAAAGTTTTTCATGGCTTTTGTAAATCGTCCAAACCAAGCTCTTGGAGATTGCTTCAACCCATACAGTGATTTCTTCAGTCTGCAAACCTGCCGATTATGTCTTTCTGGTATCATGCATCCCGGTGGTAGATCCATATAGACTTCTTCAAACAATTCGATCTCCGTGCAGAAATGCATTTTTCATATCAAATTGTTGCATTGGCCAATCTAGATTTGTTGCTTAGAGACAATAGGACTCGTACTGTGTTGATCTTGGCTACAGGTGCAAATGTCTCTGTATAGTTGATCCCATAGGTTTGAATGTACCCTTTTTCCACCAATCTTGCCTTAAAGCATTCAATAGTGCCATAAGTTTTGTATTTGATAATGTAAATCCACCAGCATCCAACTGGTTTCTTCCCTGGTACAAGGTCATCAAGATCCCATGCTTCATTTTTCTGTAGAGATTTCATCTCCTCGTTCATAACTGCTTTCCATCTGGGATTAGTTAAGACTTCCTGTACACTGTTAGGAATAGATACAGCAGATAATTGATTCACGAATGACACATTGGATTCTGACAAACGTTGGTTAGACACATAATGGCTCATAAGATATTTGGCTTTACTAGATAGTTTAGGTTCATATGTGGGTTTAGAAATACCTCTGGTGTGACGTTGGGGTAACTGTCTCTTGTGTGTCTCAAGAACATTTTCAGTTAGTGATGGTGTGGTATGTTGGATGGAGGTGGGACCATATTTTCAAGACTTTCAGTTTCAGGCTAAGCTGGAGATAAACACACTTCTTCAAGTATTGGAGGTTTATCACCACTTTGATCTAATATCATACTAGTTTAATCTAAGTTGACAACCTCCTAGTCATCATTTTCATCATAGTTGAGAGTTTGAATTTCCTTCTAGTACTCCCCTTGAAATTCAGGCTCGGGAAAGTACATGGTGTCTTCATGAAAAATGACATCCATTGTGAGAAATAATCGATGTGTTGGAGGATGGTAACAACGGTAGCCCTTTTGATGTGTGGCATACCTAACAAAAATACATCGCAATGCTTCAGGAGTTAATTTTGTGCGTTGATGCTTGTAAAGATGAACAAATACCACACATCCAAAGATACGAGCGAGTAAATTGGGAACAGGTGGGGCAATCACTGCTTCAGTGAGGGCTTGGAACAGTGTTTTGAAATTGAGGGTGCTTGAGGGTACTCAATTGACTAAGTAAGCTGTAGAAGTGAGTGCTTGGATCGGTGTTTTAAAATTGAGGGTGCTTGAGGGTACTCGATTGACTAAGTAAGCTGCAGAAGTGAGTGCTTTTCCCCAATAAGATAATGGCATATAAGCGTTAATTAACAAAGCACGGACAACCTCCAGCAAATGTCGATTTTTTTGCTCTGCCACCTCATTTTGTGGGGTGTGTTGGAACAAGTAGTATGATGAATCATCTCATGGGCTTCCAAAATTGTTGAAGTTCAATACTCTAATATTCTCCACCATTATCACTGCAAAGAACTTGAATCTTGGTTTGATATTGAGTCTGAATTATTTTATGAAACTTTTAGAATAGTGAATTCACTTCACTTTTGTATTTCATCATGCACACCCATGTCATCCTGGTACAATCATCAATAAACATGACAAACCATCATGATCCACCCAAAGTAGTAACTTTAGATGGACCCCAGACATCAGAATGAATAAGCATAAAAGGAAGCAAACTTTTATTTAATTATAACGGAAATGAAGTACGATGACTCTTCGCAAGTTCACAAACATCACACTAGAAACGAGACACATCAACTTGGAGAAATAACCTGGGAAATAATTTTTTTAGATATCCAAATGCAGCTTGCCCCAAACGGCGATGCCATAACCAGATTTCTGCTTCCTGTTTGTCCCTCTCAACACCTCACACTGTCAAAGCTTGTCGGAGGCTTTTAATGCTCTGTGATTCCAAGTCCAAGTAATATAGCTTCCCCCACCTAATACCACAGTCAATCGTCTTCCTGGTTTGGATGTCCTTAAACACGCAAAAATTAGGCCAAAAAATTACAATACAAGATAAGGTAGTTGTTATTTGAGAAACAGACAAAAGATTATAATCTAAAGAAGGAACAACTAAAACAGAATCTAAATTTAAGGTATCAGTTAGGGTCAAAGATCCTTCCACAATGACTGGGGTTGAAACATCATTTACAGTTTTGGGGTATTTTGGTAAATTCTAGAGGTTTTTCACTTTCTACGGATATTTCGATAATTTTGGCACCATTTTGCCCTTTAGAGGGCATTTTGATAATTTTAGTACAATCTTATCCCTAGTAGGCCACTTCAATCATTTGAAGGGTATATATATAATTTCTACATCATTTTACCCATTTGAGAATAATTTGGTAATTTCAGTTCCTTAGTGACAATCTAGGCATCTTTTTATACTTTCAGAGCTTTTCATAATTGCTAAGTCATTTTACCCATTTGGGGAAAATTTGATAATTTTAGCTCTATAGGGGCAAATTGGTCATTTCCCATGCCATGGGGGGCAATCTAGAAATTCTTCACCAAATTGGGGACAATTTGATAATCTTGAATTATAATTATCATTTTTATTTTTATAATTTACCATTTTCATTTTAGGATTTATCACATTTGAAATGAGATTTATCTTTAATCTTATTAGTGTATTAAGTGTGCATGAATTCTCATTGGTCCACATGTCAGTCCATTTGTCATGCTAGGTGCATTGTGATTGGTCAAAGTGGTAAGCAACCATGCCATTGGTCCCCACTATTTAGGATTTATATATATTTTATATATATATATATATATATTGAGTTTGGGTGTTATAAATTTCCTCTTTAATTATTTCATATTTAAAGTTTATTTAGGAATAAACTCTCATTTTTCTCATGTCTAATTAGTCCATGCATGTAGACATTAATCTCATTGGTTCTTGCCATTTTCATTTTCATATTTAAATAATTTAATTACGAAATTCATCCATAGTATAATTATTCTATTTTTTTTATTTTTAATTCATGGTAATTATCATTCAAGACATGATCCTACCTCTCCATTTGTGAGGATCATTTTGGGCTATTAGATCAACTTCACCATTTTTTCCTATAAATAGATCCCCTTGGGCACCATTTCAATAGACAAAAAATAGAGTAGTTAAAGGTTGCTACAATAGTTCTAGAAACTTCCTCTCTCTAAGTTTTCAAAACTTAGTCATACTTAAGGTTGGAGTTCTGCCCAAGTGATGACCCCGAACCAAGAAATACAAGCTAGAATACTACCCAAGTGACAGTTCAAAATCAAGGAATTCAAGCCGAAGTGTTGTCCAATCCACAGCAATAATCAGGTACGTACCCTAAACCTTACTTTCTCTCTTTTTAGGTTCGTTGTCTTCTATCACTTTTGATAGAAGAGGGTGAACCAGAGAACTACGTGGCTCTAATTCCATTCTTATAATGGATACATAGATAACTTTCGGACCTAAGTCAAAATTCTTTTCCCCTTCTCCTATTTATTTCTTTTATGCTTTCATGTGTATCATGTCTTTTCTTTATTATACTTTTTACTTGGCTGTATTCACCATATTCTATCTCTATTGATAGAAGTGGGTGATGAGTGCCTACAAGCTCAATTCATCACCTCCTATTATCATTGATAGGAGTGGGTGATAATCCGACGACTTCTATCACTATTGGTAGAAGTAGACAATGGACAACTTCAAGGTTTTTTTTTTTTTTTTAGAGTCTTTACTTTATTTATCATTGGATTGTTTCTCTATTCTACTCTTTCGTTGCAGCCCTTTTTTAATAAGAATATTACATCCCGAACCCTACCCTATACGAAATTTGGGTGCGATTGGCCGCCAAGGCCTTCAAAACGAAATCGAATAGGTTGTATGAGGGTTTTTTTCCTTTAGTGCAGAAGTTGTAGACACCACATTTTGCGACCCTTGATTATAGAGGGTTAGTTATCTTTAAGAAGTTACTATAACATTTCCCACCTAGGGGTACTTTGGTAATTATAGCATAATCCTACCTCTAGTATGTCATTTTGACCATTTGAGGGTATACATGTAATTTCTATTTCATTTTACCCATATACGGTCAATTTGGTCATTTTAGCCCTAAAGGACAATTTTGACCTTTTATGCCTTAGTAAAATTTTTGTAATTACCATGTCCCTAATTCTTCACTGAATTAGGGGCGATATAATAAATATAGACGTGCACAAAAAACTTGCCTATTTTCATCCCTTTTTTGTCTTAAGGGAGTTTTTTTAGCAACCTCCCTTATTTTAAGATATTTTCCTTTATTTGTGGACAAAAAACTTTCTATATTTCGTTTGTTTGCACAATAAGCATTAATCTAGGCCATCCATCCGTATGATTCATTGTGAGTCTTTGGATCAAAGCTCCTTACTTTTCTCTATAAATAGAACCCATTGGCCACAATAATCAAACAAACCAAGGCAAATCTCTTAAAATAAGAAAGGGATGAAAATAGGCAAGTTTTTTGCGCACATGTATATTTACTATATCGTTCCTAATTTGGTGGAGAATTTAGGGACATGGTAATTACAAAAATGCCACTAAGGCATAAAAAAATCAAAATTGTGCCTAAGGGCTAAAATTACCAAATTAACCCTACATGACTAAAATGGCATGAAAATTACATGCATGCCCTTAAATGACCAAAATAACCTATAAGGGATAGGATTATGCTAAAATTATCAAAATGCCCTCTAAAGAGGAAAATGGTACCAAATGACCAAAATGCCCTTAGTAGGCATAATGACTAAAACATCCTTAATGGGCATAATGACCTAAATGCCTTTAATTAAGCAAAACAAACAAAATGCCCTTAGTGGGCATAATGACTGAAATGTTTCAATAGGCGAAATGACTAAAATGCATGTGGTGGGCATAATGACTGAAATGCACTTAATAGGCGAAATGACCAAAATGTCGTAGTGGGCATCATGATCGAAATGCCCTTAATGGGCGAAATTACCAAAATGCCCATAGTGGGTATAATGACCGAAATGCCCTTAATGGGCGAAATGAACAAAATGCCCGTGGTGGGCATAATGACCGAAATGCCCTTAATAAGTGAAATGACTAAAATGCCTGTGGTGGGCATAATGATCGAAATGCCCTTAATAGGTGAAATGACCAAAATGCCCCTAATGGGTGAAATGCTAAAATGCTCCTAATGGCCAAAATGACCAAAATACCCTTGGTGGGCATGATGACTGAAATGCCCCTAGTGAGCGAAATGACCAAAATGCCCTCGTTAGGTATAATGACCGAAATGCCCCTAGTGAGCGAAATGACCAAAATTCCCTTAGTGGGCATAATGACTGAAATACCCTCAATGGGCGAAATCTAGAATTGGTAAAATACACCAAGGTGGGACATATTGTAGTAACTTTTCAAAAAATCCACCTGGCGAGCCACATGCTCACCCAAATAGTAAACTCGCTCAAAAGGGGCCTTCTAGAAAAAGGTACTTACAGGTCACCCCCATACTTTGCTCCACTGATGGGTTAGCCTCACTCCACGGGTTCAACCGTACCTATAAAAACTACACAACATGAGTCTTGATTTTAGGCTAATATAAAAAATTAAAACAAGTCATGAAAATAAAGTTTTTATGTCGGCTTGAATCCAGTTTAGGGCTAGTCGAAACTTGTGAACGGTGTTCACACCTTGTCGGGTCCACTAGTTGTCCTTCCACCATCGCCACATGTGAGGAAACACATCTTCCTCAAGCACAACCAAGGGGAATGAGAGTAATCCCAATACCTCATATGCCAAAATCTACAAAAGAGACCAAATGGAAGTCAAATGGGTTCCACAAACAAAAATTGCCAAAATAAGAGTCAAAGGGAAAACTATACCTCCCATACCACATTAAAGCCTCCAAGTCCCTTCACCACCCCATGGAACAGTGAGCACATCCACTGGTAAAGCACCTCCATCAGTGCTTTGTTTTAATTGAACTGGCCAAAGTTGGCCACATCATCCAAAGCTGCGAGGCACCAAAGGTGAACCATGCCACCTCTATTAGCAAAAAGTTTCCTCCAAAAATGATGGTTAGGTCAACTAGTCCTGTACCACCACTCCACGACACTCATTGTGCCAGAATGTCTCCCAAATGTGGTTTACTTGGGCCGCACCACCCGAGGTAAACTGGGGAACCCATCCAAGGGTCTCTGAATCTTAGTCGGTTGGTGATGGATCTCTCTATCCCATGGCACCTGGTCACCATTCACCGGAATGCCAATGATCATGGAAAAGTCCAAGGAGGTGAACGTCAGTTCCTCGCATCTTATATGGAATGTATTTGTCATGTCCCACCATCACTCCGCCAATGCGTAGAGGACTTTTCAGTCACTATCGGCATGGAAGATTTAGTCTGAAAAGGGTGTGAAGATAGCTTGTGTAATGTGGCCCTTGCACTATGGGGGCAAGTTAGCCTACCACTCTTCAATGTCGGTCGTCGAGCTGTGGGCATGAATCAAGAACTCATCTTACAAAGAAATGAATGAGACGGTGTTAGAATCTCATAAACATGCCAAACCCAAAAAATAATGCAAGAAAAATAAAAAAAATGATAAAAAGATGTCACTGAGGCATTTTGTTATGCACGTGGAGTGCACTCTCCTAAGAGGCACATGAGTGAAGTTTTCATGTAAGGAAAACTTCTCATTTACATGAAAAATCATTTCCAAACCATTTTACACAACCAAAATGCTAAATCCAAAGAAACAATACACAAAATAAACAGAAAAAATCATGAGAAATTCATACCTCTTCATTTTAGTATCAGTCAGACAAATGCGAGTTGGCGCCTAAACCAAGCTTGTGTCATTATGAGTACTTTGAGGTGGCTTGTAACATTGGATAGTTTCTAACACCAGTCTGAGTACCACGAAATCCCAATCTAGATCAAGCATGGCATCCGAGTTGTTGTAGCTTTTACTTACTATTTCTTTGGTTAATCTCAATTTATTTTGCAAAAATCGTGTTGCTTAAACTTCCCATAGGCTTCTTTAAGCATAAGAAACTTCTTTGTGTGAGGAGGGGTAGAGAGAAAATTAGAAAAAACTTAGAGAGAAATAAAAAAATTGCATACATTTAACATTGGCCATGCCTAGGTCCCTAGTACTGATTGACACTTAGGGGGAATTATTGACACACAGAAGGTGGAAACCCCCTTCTCTATGTGTCAATCAGCACACAGTGCTTGGGTGGGCTAGTTTCAGCCTATTTTGAATTTTAGCCCATTTTGCTATTTTTGGCCCATTTTTAGCTCAATTTTGGTATTTTAAATCTATAATCGCCAAGATATATTCATGAACTCATTACGATTTGATTCTAATCACAAGACTAAAGTGGTTACAAACCTAATTTTATCCGAACACATAAAAAGGTTGTGGCCCGATCAATGAAGGTCAGTTAATTCATTTCATTTCCTTGGGTTAATCATATAAATACTCCAAGAATGAATTTTATTTTTTGAAACTAATGAATTCCATTCAAGTCAACTCTTCCCCATTGAGTTACACAAAGGTCGGTCCCCCCCCCGCCCCCCCACGACAAACCCAACTTAAGTCATATCCGAATGAGATATACCCCAAATTCAAATTTTATAAAGCCTATTAAAACAGAGTTCCCTTTTAGGTAAGTTGTTTGAAGATGAAATTTCATAAGACATATCAGGATGGAGTTCCCTTTTGGGTAAGCAATCTATTGTAATATCTTATAAACCTATTAGGATCACATTTCCTTTTGGTTAAGCCGTTTATCATAATATCTTATGTACTTACTAGGATCACATTTCCTTTTAAGTAAAATGTTTGAGGACGTATACCTATCTCATGGGGGCATAAGCTCATGACAGACTTATTAAAATCGCATTTTCTTTTATGTAAAATGTCTTAGGACATATACAAGACCTCGTAAAGGTTTTATAAGGGACACGATTTCATGAACAATTCCGTAAGGGAAATGACCTCACAAAAGACCTCTTTTCGAGGGACATGACCTCGTGAGTGGTCCCATAAGGGACACGACTTTATAGAAAAGTTGGGGGACAATACCTTGTAAATGTTTCATGAAAGACATGATGTAATACCCCGACCTAAAACACTCAGGTAGTTCAGTTTGCACATCGAGATTACAAATTTATAGTTTAAAATATGCTATGAAAAACCCGATTGCCTAGCGACTATCCGGTCAAAGAACCCGATTGTACAAAAATTCGTATATACGTAAATACATGTATACGTACATATGTATATATATATATACAAAATATATGATTTATGCATGTGTATATATATATATATCATTAATATGAATATATATGTATACATGTTGTAATATGTATGTGTATAAGGATATATGTATATATATGGAGAATTATATGAGCATATATATATATATATATACTGCTATATGTTGTGTTCAGAATTGTGAGGGGTTATGGGAAGTGTCGGCAGCAAGTGTGTGAGTGAGTGTGTGTTCTAATATAAAATGTATATAACACAAAATGTCACCTAAGCATTAAATGTAAAGCTGGAAAGACAAGAAAGAAATTCAAAGGAGAATTCAAGGAAGGGAGGAAGAGAGGGAAAGAGGAGAGAGAGAGAGAGAGGGGCGGTGCACTGCGCTTTTATTTATACATATACACTGAATATGTATTTAGAAGAAAAAATTAAGTAGCTAAGGAGTCTAGGTATTCAGAAGTAAGAAATAGAAGAAGAAAGAAAGAAGAAACCGAGAAGAAATGAAAGGGAAACTGGGAGCCAAAAGCTCATACGAGTAAGTGAAAATCTCATTTCGATTTTTAATGTTCAAGCATATTCATTTAGTTTTGAGTATAGGGTCCAAACAAGCATGAAAATGGGATCATTTTGCAAAAAGAATCAATTAAAAAGGTTTAGAAATAAGGAAGAAGAAAGTAGTTGCAGGTTTTTGAGGATAATTCGGTTGTAGGGTTTTTGGGTATTAAGTTTGATTTAAATGGTAGGAAATTTTTGGTGTGAGGTGCATAAATCATGTGGAAGTTAATTTGGCTTAAAACAGTGGAAAAAAGGGCACGAAATAGAGAGAAACCAGTTGGCCGGAGTTATGGGTTCCTTTCTATTTGTGAGGATCTACTGATCTAATTCAAAAACTAAGTGTAGATATGAAAAGCCCATGAAAAGGTGAAGAGAACTGCATTTGAGTTAGGCCAGAAAACTTACCGAAAAAAGTGATTGGTGCCGGAGAAGGCACCGGAGTGTCGTCGGAGAAGACGATAAACAGTATCAAGGAACGACTGTCGTGTGGTATTGAGTTATGTCAATACTGCGTCGTTTAGTTAATCCTATTTTAATATATATAGATAGGGAGTGTTTGGTTACGGGATTGTAGGATCTGGATTTGATAAACTGAAGAGGAACAGGGGTAACCTATCCCTGATTTAAAGAGCTTATCCGTTGTTCGCTTTAGAAACCTTAGAAAGAAAAAAAAAAAAAAAAATGGATAGAAGATGACTGCAGTTAGGGGGATTCGAACCCCTGACACATAGGGATCAAAGACTTAAGCCAACCAAGAGAACCACCGTGCCACTGAGGCACATGTGGTCAAGTTCTCACCAAATTAATATATAATATTAATTAGTTCAATTAATTTAATTAATTAAATTAAATTAGTGATCAATTGAGATATTTACCGATGTCCAATTTAGTCAAGTAAATAGTATTTTTATTTTTTTTTTATATTTTTGGCATTCTAAAGCCAATGGAAGGGTCCATTTTGATGAGACGAGACTCCGAAAAATAAAAGACATGTAAAAGTGTAAAATGATCATTTTGCCCTTAGTACCCCTGAAGCCAAATGGAAGTCCGAGAGAAACTAAATTTACTTTCTTCGACGTTTCGGACCCAATGGTGAGGTCCATTTTGTGAAATAAAGTATGAAAAAATATGACATGTAAATACATAAAATTACAAAAATAACCCCAAGATTTAATGAAGCTACCAGAAGAGTATACTTAAAAGGTATAAAACCTTAAGAAGAAAATTATGATTTAACATGATCTAAGAATGAGTTAAGAGCATCAATAGGTGATATTTGAAGTGAATGTGAAGTTAATAGACTCTTTATAATTTTTTTTAGGAACTAACAAAGGAAAAAGATGAGGTGTATCAGTTGTCGAACCCAAAGACTAAGGTGAGTAATCCTGTATTTGAAGTGGAGATTGAACTTCATGGATTTGAAGAAGTTTAAAGTTCAAAATATCTGAAGCATTTGAATTTCAAATTCAGTATCTACATGATTCCTTTTTAAGTATTACTGCTCCTTTTGTAAACCCTAGTGTGACATGCTTAGTGAATGATTTTTACTACAGTTTCTCTTTAAAGTATGTTTCAGCATGTCTAAGTTTTAAATGCAAAATATTATCAAATGTTCTGAATTTGTATATTCCAAGTATTTGAAGACTCTATTCTGAATTCATGAAGTCATGTTTTAAATGCTCATAAAAATCATCTATTTAAAGAAGTCATATTTCAAATGCTCTTAAATGCATATATTTGAAGAAGTCATATTTTAAATCCTTATGAAAAACATCCATTTGAAGAAATCATGTGTTAAATACTTTTAAATGCAACTTCAAGGAGGCCATGTTTTAATGCTTTTAAATAACATCTACTTGTAAATATTTTTATACCTCCTATTGCCACTAGTAATGCAAGATAAATCATGCTTAAGCACTACTTGTGATTTTGGGTTCCTTTGGAGCTCAATTGACATGAAGAAATGCCAGGTAGCAAGATCTAATCCCCCAGACATGAGAATCTCCACGGGAAGTAAGATTGGATTCTGGTTCGAAACGTATTTTCACCTAATTAAAGTGAAAAGATGAGACTTTTAGGAATGGTAGTAGGTTTATCCCTCCATTCCTAAATGTACTATATATATATGTTGATTTCATGAACTAAAGTTTTCATGTTTCCATAAGAAATGGCAGAAGGTTTTCAAACCCCCATTTACATGAAAAAGTATTTGCTTTTAAGGAAATGACCCTAGTTTTAAAATAAAGGGTCATACCCTTATATTTACAAGAATAAGGATTTTTATTCATCCTATTGAGAAGTAAAAGATTTAAACTCTTTTGGGTCACATTTGGCCACTATATGTTTACAAGTTTACATTGCATACTGCATACCCCACTAGAATGCTTTAAACGCTTCATGTTATATGTTTTGAAGATTCTTACACTTTGTATACGTGAAATATCTATTTTACTTGAATGCTTTAAATTACTTCGTGTTACGTGTTTTGAAGCTTCCTATACTTTATTTGAAGAAGTACATGTTTAGCTTGAATACCTTGAATGTTTCAAAGCTATCTGTTTAAAAGAATTCTTATATTCTGTATTTGAAGTATGCAAACAATTGGTAGTGAATGCTTTTATAGCTCTTATATAACTAACCCACTGCTAGTTGAAAACTTGAAATATCCCGACTCGAGATATGGCACTTATACGAGATAGACCAAGTCGAGTACACATAAATCGAGATAGGTCGAGTCGAGTAGTGTAATACCCGTTGTAACCGAACATGAGTTCCGAATAAAATAGAATAAATTCAATTAAATCCAAATGGTCCAATAATAATACCGAGACTTGACCAATCAAAGGCATAGTTCCAAAAATAAATTGAGACCAAAAACAGACCAAGAATAATATATCCCAAAATATACCCGAAGCATCACAATGAGTAATATACAGTAATGTACACATAGTTCGAGACAAACAGTGAGAGTCACCAATAGAGTAGTCACGATATTTAAATATACGAGAAGTAGTTACAAGCAATCCCGAGTACCCAGGAGTACCGTACAATAAAACTCGAGCGGTATAGAGAATTGTGCACGTAGACTAGTACATACCTCGATATACGTGCACAATCACATTTTAATAAATACAAGAATATATATATATATATATATGAGATGATATATATATATATATATGTATATGTATATATATACTTGCATATATTTTTATATTTATATTTATATATACATATACATATATATATATATATCATCTCATATATATATATATACGGTTATGTATATACATGTATTGTATAAATATATGTATTATTAAAAATGGATATTATATATATATATATATATAAGCATGCAAAGAAGTAGCAAAGAAAAGAGAAAAATAAAGAAAGAGAAAGAATAGAAGGAAGGAAGAAAAATAAAGAAAGAAAAAAAAAATAGAAGCTGTCAGCAAGTGAGGTGTGTGCAGCGTGTGATGTATATGTGGTGTGTGGTTGTAATATATATTATAATATACACTTATAATATCTCAAGTGAGACAAGAAGCAGGAAAAGCAAGAAAAAGAAAAGAAAACAAGAAAGGAAAAAGTGGAAAACGAAAGTCAAAAAAAGGGGTGTGGGTTATAGCCGAAAGAGAGATTTGGGAACATGGGGCAATGCAGGAAAAATATGCATATATATGTGTGTACAGGAGTGGTGTACAACAAGAGAAATTGGAGAGAAAATGGGCTGTGCATGAGAGATTTATATATATATATATATATATATATATGTTGGGTAACATTACAGAAGAGGAAAATGGAGAAGAAATTGAGAGAGTAAAAGAGGGACGAATAGGCACAGTGCAGGAACCAATATGTGAAAATGAATAGATGTGTGTGAGAAGCGGCGGCAGAAGTTGCTGGAACATAGAACTTATGGGAAAATCAGGGGAGTTCTAGGTTGCTTTAGAAATATATATATATATAGATAAATAGATAAATAAATATCTGCAGGAAAATTGGAGGACATGAGATGCGGATTAAGGTTCAAGATGGGTGTGTGACGGTGCAGCAGGAGTTGCTGTTGGAAGACTTACTGCGGCAGTGGGAATAATAGCAATGCTTCAGTAGGGAGAAGGGAAGATTGAGAGAGTTGGGCAGGAGTGGTTATAGTAGTGGCTGCAACTGTTACAGGGAATGGGGGTTCAGCTAGTGATGCCGTTGGTTTTAAGAGGCAGGATGTTGTGAAGCTGAGCTTATAGAGTTATGTCAAGTTGCGGCAAACCTGGGGAAGTTACGTTAGGCCTGGGTGTGTGATCTGATTTCTACTCCAGTGCCTCAAAAATTTAGAAAGGGTTCTTGAGGGTTGTTGATCCAGTTGGGTGAAGAGTCTTTGGGGGTTAAATTGATAATGAGAGAGGCGTTGCAGGGAGTTGTATTGTTGGTGGAATCAAAACTGTCAAGTGGGTGATGAGGAAGGTTCAATAGTGGTGCTGTTAGTGGGATTGTGATTTACCAAACAATAGGATAGTGAAAAAAGGAAGTTGTCAAGTGAGGGATTTAGAAGAGGAATTCTAATAGAAATAAATTAGTAGAATAGTTGGGTTATTAAAAGAGGAACTAAAAAAGTGGAGTGGCTGTGTGGCTCTAGAGGAGCTTGAGAGTGGATGGTACATGAACAAGGTGCTACAAGGTTCCAATTGTGGTGGACGACTGATGGGTTAGTCTAAAAATGGCTCAAATCAGTTGGGTCTTAATTTGAGTTAAACCCCCCAGCATGATGCCGAACCCGGAGCAGTTATTAAATGATGAGTTTAGTGCCGGTAGAATATTGACTGCAACCAGACAAAGGTTAGACTTAAATCATTCTTTTAGCTATTTTAGATTAGAATAGAACCTTGTGGAATTATAATTATACCCATAATTTATGGTTAATTGTGAATTGACCCAAGCGAATAAAATAATATTTAATTAAATAATTATTTAAAGGGAAAATTACCAAAATGCTCCTAAGTCAAAAAGTAGTCAAACGGACTCCGATTAAAATAAACGAATGGTGAATTTTTATTATTTTGAGTATTCCGGACTCAACCGTGGAGTTTGATTTGTGAAAAGAGGTCTCAGGAAGTAAGAACCGTAAAAGTGCAAAATGACCGTTTTGCCTTTTTTAGTATCGAAGTCCGAATTGAATTCTGCGAAAGCCTAAACCAACTTTGTTCGACATTTCGGATTCAATGGTAGAGTCTAAATTTGTAAAAGAGATACTTATGATAGCAAGGCATAAAATTTGATGAATAGCATTAAAATTGAGACGTATTTACTGATATATAGGGAACTCGAAAGGAAAGGGCAGAATCACAAGATACTGATCTAAGAACGCATTTTTAAGGTAAGTAAATTCACTTTCTCTTCCATGTGGTGTTTCCAAAGCCAAGTTTATTCTCTTTACTACCAAACTTGTACTCTTGAACGTACCTGATATTATTATTTTCTACAATGTGATATTGTTCTATCTTGTAGACATTGATTGACTGCTATATCATTGTTATCATGCTACACCATGCCTTGAAAGGCCTACTGTTATGTTTCCACTATATATATGACATTCCATTTTTATACTCTTATGGAATCACTTATGATCATGATATGTTTATATATACCGAATTTGTGCTCAGTCACTAATAACCATCTGATGCTTTCTGATACACTAGAGACCTACGGGTGAAGTCCGTGAACGGACATTTGGTAATACATTAGAATTCACTGGGGTGGTATGTTGGGCCCCAAAAGACCGAGGGTGTGCCAAGCCCTGACAGAGAATAAATGCATCTCTTATTTGATTGTTTTGACTACGATAGTTGAGTTACACAATCCCTTATGATTATCTTATATTGAGAGACATTTCCTTATTGATTTGATTGTGATCGATTTATTGTGGCAGTATATTCTTATTGTTATATTATCACTGAGAGTTCTATGTTGATGTTATATCCATTACTCTTGATTGTACTTTGTGACCCATTGTTCATTGGCCATTATGGCAGTTGTTCTCATTGGCTATCACAACATCTCTTTTCTTATGATTGGCTATCATATTCTCATTCATGGATTCATATTCTTTTATGATCACCAATACCAGTGTCGGAGATCTGTATTTACTTGCTGAGATTTTGTAGCTCATTCCACCTTACTTACCACCTTTTAGTTAGCGACGCTGCAAGACCCTAGTAGGAGTTTGAGAGCGTAGGAGGACATTTTGAGGAACTATACCAGTTTATGTTTTAGTTCTCCCATGTATTCACCACCCACGGGTGCTGGTTATGTCTGGTTCTTATTTTGATTATTGTAGAACCATATTATGGATTCAACAGACTTCCGCTGATTATTGTATTGAAAGACTTTCGCTAATTATTGTATTGAAAGACTTCTGCTGATTACTGTACAGAAAGACTTCCGCTGATTATTGTTTTAAATTTTTAGTACATTGCATATTAGTACTATGATACAGGAATGGAAAAAGTAGGGACTGGCCTTAGGGTTGGCCCCGCGACACGAGATTCGTATAGGGTGGGTTTCGGGTCGTGACAGCTTGGTATCAGAGCTATAGGTTCGATTGTGAGTCATGGGAGATAGTAATAGAATTAGAATTCAATAGATACTGACGTTTTTATAATTAGATTTCATACGATCATTGACTATTATCTTATACATTGACTGGACATCTCACTGGTTTTCTTTATAGACATGGTTTTCACAAGGAATACATCGATATTTATGGATCGCATAAATCAGTTAGAGCGACTGATGGAAAGGGTTATTGAGGCTTTACTTGGGAGTCAGCCGTAGACAATGCTTAATTATTATGCTAGACTCATATATGAATACTGACTGCCTATCTTACGTAAATGCTAACTGTTATCTTTTACAGCAAATAATAAACACCAGGAAATGATTAAACTACTATATTAGTAGTCACAGGTACTTCTCTAGTTATTCATAATGTTTATAAACTACTGAGATTTTATGTTGACTCTACGCACTTATTGATGTCCCTCACCATTCCACTGAACTGAACTTAGCAACTGAACACTTAGACGATTGATTTACTGATTTCATTACATTGGGAAAGTTATTGTTAGAGAATGTTAGACAGGAAGGCATGTGAACTTTAGGTTATTTATTGACCCAATTTGTATATTACCATTAGGATCATTGTTTAGAAATGTTAAACATAGAACACACCAGATACAGATCAGGAGCACAGGTATTCTCAATGATTGGCCTATACTTCGGAAGATTGGCTTAGTAATATAGAAGAAATGATATTTAGAAATTTACACAGATACTAGGAATTCTTTATGGTACTGTTAAGACGACATATGCCCAGTGAACTTAATGAATGGAATTCTACAACATTACTACACTTATCCTACCAAACCCAGTGATACCAGGAGATAATCAGAGGATTAGGTTTGAATTATTACACTCAACAAATATCAAAGATTTGGTGTTAGAACAGTTTAGTAATAAATGGTTCATGGGAGATGAGATTGATGTACTAGTATTTCCACTGCCAAGTAGAGTAAATCCTGATGTGATAGATAGACTTGTATATGAATTCTAACCATTGATCTTTTACAGTGAATAGTTTAGGGAGATGATCAGGCTACTGTACTAGTAGTCACATGTAATTTCTTAGTTGTTTACAAATGCCAATATTGTTAAATGTTAGCTCTACGTATTGATTTATAGTTCCAACAATTACTACTAGTTGAAAATAGAAATAGAACTCCTAAGTTATATGTCAACTGTTCCATTTCCACCAAGAGAATGATTGATGATATATGTTATGCATGAAACAAGTAGAGTACGTAACATAGATATACGAGTATTAGATTGACACATTATTATCTCGTGAAATTTTAAAATGACATTGATGAGTTAAGTGATTTCATGATTTGTAAACTTCAAAGAGCAATAATAGATTGAAATGCAAAGATTTAAAATCTTTTAGAATGAAGTACATACTATTATAGATATGAATGATTACTTAATGAACGAGATAGAATGAATGGCGACTCTTGGAAGAGTCATTATCATTGAATGTTATACATAGGAGAAATCATTAGTAAAGAGTGATATACATAGAATATAGGAGGTATAGATCATAAATGTACAGTTCTTAGCCGATCTAAGAAAGAAATTGATGGTTTAAAAACAACTTAAATGAATCGTGACTGTCAAAAGATGAAAGTAAGTTAAGATACTAAAGGTTAACTAGTTTTGGAAAAAGACTACATGTTGTAATGAAAGTTGATGATTATTGACTACTGATCCTTAAGGATAGTAGTGTATTTAAAGATAATTGATGAGAATTCTTGAGATTTAACATTGAAAATACTAAAGGAGGTTTCGATAACTGATATAGACATATGAACGAGGCTTGAATGGGAGATAGTAGTTATACTAGGAAGGAATCATAGTGATATGGAATTAGTAATCTTTGATGATTGTTCTATCTTATAGAAGCATGTATTTGATATCTTTTGAGTTATAGTTTGATGATTGTTATATATTGAGGGAAATGTTGAGAATTGAATTACTATATCTAGACTATAGACTTCATGTTTATGATTTGATAATCGTACTATATTGCGAGAGTTATTGAAAATTGAATTTTTCTTTACGGATTATGAACTTGATGTTTAAGATTAGATGATTGTTTTATACTGTGAGAATTAGTAAGAATTGAATTACGTTCCATAATGAACAAGGAAAACGGTTAGTATTCATTGGAAGATAGAATGTAATATAGAATTGGAAACATGACGCTTTGAAAAGCAGTGAATTTGATAGTAATATCTAAATGGAATGGAAATACACTAGAAAGGTAGTGAAATTAATAATAACATCTAGACAGAGTAGTAACAGCCTTGAAAGGCGATACATATGACAAGTAACGGTTAATTAGAATACTTATACACTGAAAGGGAATGGATGTAATAATGAATTGAGAGATGAAAGATAGTTTGAAGGAAACCAATAGGGATTGACAACAGTTACAGAGACCTTCAATAGGAAGTACCTTTCTTAGGAAGTTAGAGATCAGAGAATTTTTGAGTTTTAGAACTACATCAGTGGGAAAAGGTCCCCTTCTAGTTACTTATGACCTGTTTACATTTATGTTATTTTTACACAGTCGAGTATGTCTCTATCTGTTGCTAACTGAAAGTAGAAAATGAATACCTGGATTATTGACCCATTACTCATATGTCCTGTCAAGGGAATTATTATTGAACCATGTTAAACACAGAACACATGAAATACAAATCAGCGACACAAATATTCTTAAATAGTTGACTTGAGGTTAAGGAACAATTAGTTCAATGACAAGTCTATTATAAAGGAATGATAATTAGGAACCGGTGTGAACTCTATGAGTTTCGTATGATACTATTGGAATGAAATATACCCCAGATATATATTAGTAGACTTAATGAATAGAGTTTTAAAACCCTATTTAGGAAATTTCATAATTTTGTTCACCAAATGATACCTTAAATTTACGAAGAACTGGAAGAACCATAGAAAGGAATTGAGATTCACGTGAGGGTTTTGAAATACTCTTGAAAATTTTAGAAAAATAGAAAAATGATTTGATGTGACTATAAAACTTGATTTGATGTAACTATAAAACTTGATTTGATGTGACTGTAAAACTTGATTCTCAGCAGAATTTTTTTATCTAGTTAATGTAAACATCTGTTCAAGTTATACCCCGATTTTAAAGAAACCACAGGAACCACCAGAGTTAGAAATGCTAAGTTTGAGGACAAACTTATTTTTAAGGGGGTAAGAATGTAATATCCCTGATATACCACAAAGTGACAGACCAGTCCTTATATGACCCATGCGACTATGAAGCTCGGACATCCGAAGCATACTAAGATGCTTGGTCATTCAGAACATACATGTCCCCTTATCCTCCAGAACTCACGGGCCTGAACTTAGGTCCTTCAAAGCAATCACGGCGTTCGAATTTCATCACCGCCTTAACGCCCCACCGAGTAGAGGATAAGGAAACAGTCTTCAACAAGGAAACTATCACTCACGGATATCTCTCAGGCGCAGTATCCAAGTGGTCCTCTGATCTTCTTCTTTAAGTATTCTTCAAGGAGCCGAGCTCAGAATACACATCAGCCAAAAAGTGCAGCATCAGTTTGTCGCCGTCTGTGGGAACGACAATCACCAAGTGCTCTACTTGCGTAAAACTCATTCTCCTTTTCACTAAAGGATTATGGCTCCCAAACTCTGACCAAGGAAGAATACTCAAGATCCTCAAAACCCTCAACCCCGACTGCCTGTCCGGACGGGGAAAAGGACGAACAAGTGATCCCGTGCAGCAAGAGCTCGACCAAGTCAAACGGCAAAACTAGTTGATACAAGAAGAACTTCTAGCCATGTCTAGAACCCTAGCAATGCTCACTCAGGATCGCTGAAGCTATTCCTTTGAATCCACCTGTCAGCACGACTGATCAAAGGACACAACCTCCTACTACTACTCACATTCATGGAGATCCCCAACCATTGGCTGCCACAGGCAGATGGATACTAACTTTTATCCCAAAAGTCTATTACCTGAAGCACCACTAGGGCTCCAACCCCTAGGGCTTCGGGAGTGAGTCTGGCACCATAAGAGTCTCATCCTCAAGTAGCTCTTGCACCTCTAGTTCGGGAGGACCAAAGTAATCTCCCAGCCATAGGCCGGGATCATCCTGTTCATATAGGCCCTAAAGCCGCAAGGCTAGAGTAGCAGCAACGAATCTTTCCTAGGGGTCCACAAAGAGCAGAAGAAGTTGTAGAGTCTATGGACCAGTACTGTTGTTATGAGGGGTGCTTAAAACCCTCTAGAACAAGGATGAGTTAGGACAGGCTGCTCGGAAGGTTTGCCATACCATTCACTCCTGCTATCATGGTCAAGAAGAGGCCAAAGAAATTTATTGTCCCAAAGTTCACTCCTTATGATGGGACAGGGGATCTGAGGGACCACCTTTCCCATTACCAGCACACCATGGCCCTACATGGCGCCTCTGACGCCTTTATGTGCCGAACATTTGTAACCAGCGATCAATGGTACTACTCTGAAGTGGTTTCATCACCTTCCACCGAACTCAGTCACCAATTTCTACTGAGCTCGGTAGGAAATTCTTAGACAAGTTCATGACTAGTAGGAAGCTGAGAAAGGGCCTTGATTCCTGTTAAACGTAAAACAAAGCAAGGAGGAGCCCCACAGAAAGTACATTACGCGTTTCAATGCCGAACGTACGAAGATTACGGATTGTAGCTTAGGCTTTCTAGTGGCCGTTTTGACTACTGGTCTTGCTCAATGCGGTTTTAGGGATTCTCAGACTAAGAGTCCTCCTGCCGACATGGCAGCCCTTATGGATCGAGCCAGAAAGTACATTAATTTAGAAGAAGCAAAAGAAACCTCCCAAAATATTAAAGAGCAAGCCCAGAAAGATGACCAGAAGAAGGACGACCAGAAGAAGGACCCTAGTACAACCAAGAAGAGGGTCAGAAGGCCAGAAAAAAGAATGGTGTCCAAAACTCCATATAATTCAGGACTAAGAGAGTTTTCCAATTTTACTCCTCCAAACACCTCTCCAAACAACAGACTTCGGCAAGTAAGATCTCGAAAAAATTTACGGTGGCCTAGAGCCCTTAAAAGGTGACCCCAGCTATAGGGACCAGAGCAAGTATTGTGATTTTCACAAAAACCATGGGCATACAACTAACACATGTAAGGCCCTTAAACATGAGATCGAGCAGCTTATAAGGAGAGGACGACTGCAAAAAATTTGTCAGGCGGGACGAAGGGCAGAACCTCCGTGATGATATGCCTCAACAGAGGAGGCCAGATCAGAGGCCTGACCAGAGACAGGAGCAAAGGGAAGGTCGAAATGAGCCTCAACGGTAGAACAACCAAGTAATCTTCGTCCTTTATGCAAACTCCTCTGTAACGGGAACGTCAAATAGATCAAGAAAATGATATGCTCGGGAGGCTAAAGCTACCCCTAGCATCATACAAATCTCTAATGTCGAGAAAAGATTGAGGCCAGTACCTTAAATCCAGTTCTCGGGTCAAGATCTTGAAGGGGTACACTGTCCTCACAGTGATGCCCTCGTCATTTCCCTAAAAATTGCCAACTTTGAGATTTGAAGGGTCCTCGTGGACACTGGGAGTTCGACGAATATACTATTCTATGAACCTTTCAAACAAATGAAGCTCAACCTTAGTGACATCAAGCCCACTAGTGTAATCATGGCAGGATTTGACGGGAATCTCAATACTCCATTAGGAAGGATTGACCTCGCCACCATAGCAGGAGAGGGAGACGGACAAAAAACCATAGTAACTGAATACATGGTTCTGAATGCCAAATCCCCTTATAATGTCATAATTGGGAGACCTTGGCTACACCAAATAGGAGCGGTCACCTCGACCCTCTACCAATGCCTAAAATACGTCCACAATCAGGCTGTCTACTCTATCAGAGGATGCCAACCAACTTCTAGAGAATGTCATGCTCTCGCACCCAAGGTAAAAGCTCCAAAATAGCAATTACTGCATGCCCGTGAATGTGGGGATCCAGTCCTCTCCTATTATCACGAGGCAGAAAACTACCCTTCCAGAATTGATGAACCACAAAGCCCCAGAGGAAGTGACAGCAGGGCCAAGCCCATAGGGGACCCCATCAAAGTACTGGTCAGCTTAGAATCTCAAGGGCGCTACCTGCAGATAGGTCCAGACCTGACACCTGTCAAGCAAGATGAGATGATAGAATTTTTGAAGAAAAACCTCTTAGTGTTCGCTTGGGAAACAAAGGATATGGAAGGTATAGATTCAGATCTCATCACTCACAAATTGATGGTAGATCCAAACCACACACCAGTGAGGCTGAGGCAGAAGAGAAGGCCACTCGCTCCAGAGCGGCATCAGGTCATCAACGAAGAGGTTCAAAGACTACTTGAGGCCAAGATGATACGAGAGGTATTTTACCCTAATTGGCTAGCCAACACCGTTCTGGTCAAGAAGAAAAACGGCAAGTGGAGAGTCTGTGTTGACTATACAGACCTCAATAAAGGGTGTCCCTAAAGATAGCTTTCCTTTGCCGAGGATAAATTAGCTAGTTGATGCTACTGCGGGGCACGAACTCTTGAGCTTCATGGATGCCTATTCAAGATATAATCAAATCCAGATGTACCCTCCAGACCAGAAAAAGACAGCATTCATAACCGAACAAGGTCTCTATTGCTATAGAGTGATGCCGTTCGGACTAAAAAATACTAGGGCCACATACTAGCGTCTGGTTAATAAGATGTTCAGCCCTTTGATCGGCAGTACCATGTAAGTTTATATGGATGATATGCTGGTCAAAAGCCTATGGAAGGATAGCCACCTCTAGCACCTGGCTCAAATATTTGATATCTTGAGGCAATACAAGATGAAGCTCAATCCCTCGAAGTGCACCTTTGGTGTAACGAAAGGAAAGTTCTTGGGATACATTATCTCTCAGAGGGGTATAGAGGCAAACCCCACTCAGATTGGGGCTCTGGTTGGACTGGAGTCACCAAAGACCAAGAAAGACATTCAGGCTCTGAATGACAGAATTGAAACTCTAAGCAAATTTATCTTCAAATCCACTAATCGCTGCCTACCATTCTTCAGAGCTCGGAAGGGAAACAAAGCTCTACAGTGGATGGAAGAGTGTGAAAAAGCCTTTCAAAAACTGAAAGAGTACCTAGCATCACCTGAACTCTTATCAAAACCAGTCCAGAGGGAAAAGCTACTTCTCTACCTTGTTGTCTCCGAGAATGCCTTCAGTTCTGTACTGGTCAGGTAGGACAGGGGCGTCTAGAGGCCCATATTTTATGTCAGCAAGGCACTGTTAGACACAGAGAAGAGGTACCCTGAGATTGAAAAACTAGCCCTTGTGCTTATAGTATCTGCTCGGAAGCTCTGGCTTTATTTCCAAGCACATCTCATTGAAATTCCAACTGCCTACCCCTTGAAGTCAGTACTAAGGAAGCCTGAGGTATCAGGGCGATTAGTCAAATGGTCAGTGGAGTTAGGGGAGTTCGACATATCCTATGCTCTACGGATCTCAATTAAAGGGCAAGCCTTGACCAATTTTGTTGTAGAGTTTACCCCAGCACTGCAAGACAGGGCACAAGCTCTACGAAAGTTTGGGAACGTGGTGGCTCTACACTGACGGATCATCCACCGACCATGGTTCTGGTGTTGGTTTGGTATTACAATCTCTTGATAGGCTCATAATAGAAAAGGCAGTCAACCTAGGGTTCAGAGCCTCCAACAATGAGGCAGAATATGAAGCCCTTGTCTTGGGGATGAAGCTAGGACAAGAGTGTGAGGCTCAAAACCTCGAAGTCTTCTCTGATTCCCAATTGGTGGTTAGCTAAGTTCTGGGAGAGTTTGCCATTAAAGATGACAGGATGCTTCGGTATTCAGAACTGGTCAACTCGCTGAAACGCTCATTCAAAGCATTCTCTATCCAAAAAATAGAAAGAGGCCAGAACTGCAGAGCTGATGCTTTGGCAAACATGGCATCCCACCTGAAATCAGAAGGAGATGCTACGCTAAAAATCTCACACCAACCAAGACCGAGCATCGAAGAGACCTAAATCACCCAAATCACAGAACAACCTCAGAACTAGATGACTCCCATCTGCCAGTACCTGGAAGAAGGGCTCCTTCCAGAGGACAAAAGCAAGGCAAAAAGGATCCGAATTCGAGCGACTCAGTACCTCGTTATGAATGGAAGGCTTTAACGAAGGTTTTATTCTCAACCCTTACGGAGATGCTTGTCTCCAAAAGAGTCTCAGTATGTTCTGGCAGAAGTTCACGAAGGAATATGTGGAAACCATAATGGGTGCAGAACCATAGCACACCGAGCTCTGACGCAAGGCTACTACATGGCCTGAAATGCTAAGGCAGGTTAAGGAATACGTCTGGAAGTGTGACAAGTGCCAAAGGTTCACTCCTTACCAACACCAACCCCGCCATGAGCTCATCCCTATCACCAGTCTATGGCCTTTTGCTCAATGGAGGATAGACATCATAAGCCCATTGCCTAAAGCCGCACCGAACAGGAAATATCTACTGGTAGCCATTGACTACTTCTCAAAATAGGCAGAAGCAAAGCCTCTAACACACATTATTGAGAAAGAATTCAAGAGTTTCACTTGAAAGAACATAGTCTGCAGGTTCGGCATACCATGCGTGATCGTCTCAAACAACGGTACGCAATTTATTGGTAAAATTTTCAAAAAATTCTGCCAAGACCTGCACATCAATCAACATTTTCCCTCCCCTGGTCATCCCCAAGCCAACGGGCAAGCAGAGGTCACTAACCGAACAATCCTTAATGCTCTTAAAAGAGGTTGGAGGAAGCCAATGGAAGATGGGCTGAAGAACTCCCTAGAGTACTCTGGGCCTACAGAACAACTAGAAGAACGCCAACCTCTAAAACTCCCTTTTCACTTGCCTACAGTACTGAAGTAGTGATCCATGTTGAGATCGGTATGCCTACTTTGAGGACTGAAACTTTTAGCCAAGAAGCCAATGATCAACAGCTTGTAGAAAACTTGGACTTACTTGAAGAAAAGAAGGAACAAGCCAGGGTCAGGATGGAGGCATATCAACACAGAATGGCCAACAACTCTAAACTAGGGCTAAAACCTATCAGCTTTCAGGTTGGAGATCTTGTCCTAAGAAGAGTATTTTAGAACACCAAGGATCCCACTATGGGAAAGTTATCACCCAACTGGGAAGGCCCTTACAAAGTAACAAAGACTGTTAGACCTACCACCTATTGGTTAGAGAACATGGATGGGAAACCTGTTCCTAGGCCTTAGAATATAGTGCACTTACGAAAATATTATCAATAAAGATTTTTTCTTTTAATATTCCATGAAGTGTTTCCATCTTAATGCACAGACTTCATGTCTGGTCCATCTTAATGCACAGACCTTGTGTCTGGTCCATCTTAATGCACAGACCTTGTGTTTGGTCCAATTCAATGTACAGACCTCGTGTCTAGTCCATCTTAATGTACAGACCTCGTGTCTGGTCCATCTTAATGTACAGACCTCGTGTCTAGTCCATTTTAATGCACAGACTTCACGTCCGGTCCATCTTAATGTACAGACCTCGTGTCTGGTCCACCTTAATGTACAAACCTTATGTCTGGTCCATCTCAATGTACAGACCTTGTGTCGGGTCCATCTCAATGTACATACCTCGTGTCTGGTCCATCTTAATGTACAGACCTTGTGTCTGGTCCATCTTAATGTACAGACCTTAGGTCTGGTCCATCTTAATGTACAAACCTCGTGTCTGGTCCATCTTAATGTACAGACCTCGTGTCTGGTCCATCTTAATGTACAGACCTCGTGTCAGGTCCATCTTAATGTACAGACCTTGTGTTTGGTCCATCTCAATGTACAGACCTCGTGTCTGGTCCATCTTAATGTACAAACCTTATGTCTGGTCCATCTTACTATATAGACCTGCAAGACTGGTCCATCTCATTAAAACTGCTCAGGAAAAGGTTGCTTAAATTCTTATCAGTAAGTTATGGAGAAAATAAAGGTGTTGATTATTGAAGTTCTTTTTTAGATACTATCAATCCAATTATTATTACAAGTTTTTTGGCTCGGCAGTTAGCTTTCACAAAACCTGCTATTAAGATTTTTCAGTACAAGCTCGAATTCAAGTGCCTCAAATTTTGGATTCAGGCTCAATTGCTTACTTTGATTTTCTGACATTCGAGAAACTTACACAGTTATTACAATTTGGTTCGAATTATTACAAGTCGTGCAGTTCAGAAAACAGGCCACTATTCATGACCAGTCAAGGAGTTGGTCCGAAATACAGTTAGTTTTTGAACAAATTTACTTACGTCAAATTACAAGTTTGAAGGGCTAAAGCCCATTTATACACTACAGAACAGTGGGACTTGGGACAATGCTTGACCAACCTCAAAATTTGCAAGTATTATCATTCAAAAGAGAAAAAAGGCAAAGACACTGAGAGATCTGAAAGAAAGATAGTTCCATTGATAAACATTTTTGTTTACATCAGAATTCAAAAATAAAGAGTTACATCAATTTAGAAAGTTCACACAGAAACGAAATGCAAAAAAACCCTAGACTACAAACTGCCTCAGAAAAGAAAGTCGTTGTCTTGTTCCCTGTCGTCAACCCCTTTTTCCTTGAGTTCTCCAGGTTCAAAGAGCAGGGATTCTGAATTCCAAGCCGTCATCATCACTTTCCTTGGCACCTCACCACAAGTCATCATCTTCATCATCAATGCTCCAAGCCCCGGCCAAGTCAAGAACTTTTCGCGACCAAGTGAGGAAGTCCAGTTTGGATGCTAAGATGGACAAGAGAGCCACAGCCTCCGTTGACTTTGCCTTGATAGTAGAGGCAAAAGGTAGAACTGCTACTATCCTTAGCCTCGTTTCATCCAACTTAGACTAAAGATCATCGATTATCTTCAGATCCGTGATAGTAACAAAACTATGCATGAACTACAAAGAATCAAATACGCAAGTCAGAGAGAGAGAGAGAGCAAGTTATATATTGACATATGCGTGTAAGCCAAACTTATGGTTAGGAGATGATGAAGTAACAAAAAAGAAGAAAGATGAGTAAAAAAATCAAGCCTAAACAGTGGAAACGAAAGGAAGCTCCAGACGGCGGCAGCCTTCGTAAAAATTCCATTTACCCTTACAAAAAAATATCTGGGGAGCAAGGAGTAGGGAGGATAAAGCGTAAAAAATGTTGCCTCCCTCTATATATAGAACCTTGAAGTTGAAATGGCACCCAATTGAACCGTCATGACAGTTGTAAGCAATTATAGCTTTGAAAGCCCAACCATTGGCTGCGTAATAAATGACGCACCAACAGTTACCTTGGAAAACGGACAGATAGAGCACATGGCTTTTCAAAATCACGTAGCCATAGGTACTCGCTGGCATCGAACTAGGGCTTGGGGGGGAGTAACTGATATACCACAAAGTGACAAACCAGTCCTCATATGACACGTGCGACTATGAAGCTCGGACATCTAGAGCATACTAAGATGTTCGGTCATTCAGAACATACCTGTCCCCTTATCCTCCAGAACTCACGGGCCTAAACTCAAGTCTTTCAGAGCAATCACGGCATTCAAATCTCATTACCGCCTTAACGCCCCACCGAGCAGAGGATAAGGAAACAGTCTTCAACAAGGAAACTATCACTCACGGATATCTCTCAAACGTAGTATCTAACATGGAAACTGCTATCTTCGATGATCAAATCCCTACTTTCGTGGCTCCAAATCCTAATCAACTTAGGAAAACCACTGCCTATAAATTAAACCCTAAAGGTACACTTTATTTTTCATGCTCATTATTTGGCTTACATTACAGTCTTTTCAATTCAGTTTATTAACTTAAGCATCGGAGCGGCTACTGCCGGAGCCAATCCGGTGGTCCTCTGATCTTCTTCTTTGAGTGTTCTTCAGGGAGCCGAGCTCGAAATACACATCAGCCAAAAAGTGTAGCATCAATCCCGACCCAGGATATGGAACTTATACCGAGATAGACCGGGTTGAGTACACACAAATCGAGATAGGTCAAGTCGAATAGTGTAATACCTATTGTAACCGAACATGAGTTCCGAATAAAATAGAATAAATTCAATTAAATCCAAAGAGTCACATAATAATACCAAGACTTGACCAATCAAAGGCATAGTTCCAAAAATAAATCGAGACCAAGAATAATATATCCCAAAATATACCCGAAGCATTGCAATGAGTAATATACAATAATGGACACGTAGTTCGAGATGAACAGTGAGAGTCACCAATAGAGCAGTCATGATATTTAAATATACGAGAAGTAGTTACAAGCAATCTCGAGTACCCAGGAGTACCGTACAATAAAACCCGAGCGGTACGGAGAATCATGCATATAGGCCAGTACATGCCTCGATATATGTGTATAGTGCATTTTAATAAATACAAGAATATATGTATATATATGAGATGATATATATATGTACGTATATATATGTATATATATAAATATAAAAATATATGCAAGTATATATATATATA
Organism: Nyssa sinensis; assembly: GCA_008638375.1. Lineage (NCBI taxonomy): Eukaryota > Viridiplantae > Streptophyta > Magnoliopsida > Cornales > Nyssaceae > Nyssa > Nyssa sinensis. Next base: position 32,829,814 of record CM018034.1, read on the forward strand.
TATATATACAGTTATGTATGTACATGTGTTGTATAAATATATGCATTATTAAAAATGGATATATATATATATATATACTATATATATATAATAAAATGCAAATTATTATATATATATATAAGCATACAAAGAAGTAGCAAAGAAAAGAGAAAAATAAAGAAAGAGAATGAATAGAAAAAGGAAGAAAAATAAAGAAAGAAAGAAAAAAATAGAAGTGTCGGCAAGTGAGGTGTGTGCAGCATGTGATGTATGTGTGGTGTGTGGTTGTAATATATATTATAATATACACCTATAATATCTCAAGTGAGACAAGAAGCAGGAAAAGCAAGAAAAAGAAAATAAAACAAGAAAGGAAAAAGTGGAAAACAAAGTCAAAAAAGAAGGCGTGGGTTACAGCCGAAAGAGAGATTTGGGAAAAGGGGGTGGTGCAGGAAAAATGTGCATATATATATGTGTGTACAAGAGTGGTGTATAGCAAGAGAAATTGGAGAGAGAAGGGGTGGTGCATGAGAGATTTATATATATGTGTGTGTGTGTGTGTGTTGGGTAGCGTTACAGATGAGGAAAATGGAGAAGAAATTGAGAGAGTAGAAGAGGGATGGATAGGCGCAGTTCAGGAACCAATATGTGAAAATGAATAGATGTGTGTGTGAAGCGGCGGCAGAAGCTGCTGGAACATAGAACTTGGGCCTGGGTGTGTGATCTGATTTCTACTCCAGCGTCCCAAAAATTTAGAAAAGGTTCTTGAGGGTTGTTGATCCGGTTGGGTAAAGAGTCTTTGGGGATTAAATTGATAATGAGAGAGGCGTTGCAAGGAGTTGTATTGTTGGTTGAATCAAAACTGTCAAGTGGGTGATGAGGAAGGTTCAATGGTGGTGCTGTTAGTGGGATTGTGATTTACCAGACAATAGGATGGTGAAAAAAAGAAGTTGTCAAGTGAGGGATTTAGAAGAGGAATTCTGCTAGAAATAAATTATTAGAATAGTTGGGTTATTAAAAGAGGAACTGAAAAAGTGGAGTGGCTGTGTGGCTTTGGAGGAGCTTGAGGGTGGCTGGTACATGAACAGGGTGTTACAGGGTTCCAATTGTGGTGGACGGTTGATGGGTTAGTCTAAAAATGGCTCAAATTAGTTGGGTCTTAATTTGAGTTAAACCCCCCAGCATGATGCCGAACCCGAAGCAGTTTTTAAATGTTGAGTTTAGTGCCAGTGGAATATTGACTGCAACCAGACAAAGGTTAGACTTAAATCATTCTTTTAGCTATTTTAGATTAGAATAGAACCTTGTGAAATTATAATTATGCCCGGAATTTATGGTTAATTATGAATTGACCCAAGTGAATAAAATAATATTTAATTAAATAATTATTTAATGGAGAAATTATCAAAATGACCCTAAGTCAAAAAGTAGTCAAACGGACTCCGATTAAAATAAAAGAATGGTGAATTTTAATTATTTCGAGCATTCCAAACTCAACCGTGCAGTCTAATTTGTGAAAGAGGTCTCGAGAAGTAAGAACACATAAAAGTGCAAAATAATCGTTCTGCCCTTTCTAGTACCGAAGTCCGAATTGAATTCTGCGAAAGCCTAAACCAACTTTGTTCGACATTCCAGATTCAATGGTAGAGTCTAAATTAGTAAAAGAGATACTTATGATAGCAAGGCATAAAATTTTATGAATAGCATTAAAACTAAGACATATTTACTAATATATAAGGAACTCGAAAGACAAGGGCAGAATTATAGGATACTGATCTAAGAACGCGTTTTTAAGGTAAGTAAATTCACTTTCTCTTCCATGTGATGTTTCCAAAGCCAAGTTTATTCTCTTTACTACCAAACTTGTACTCTTGAACATAACTGATATTATTGTTTTCTACAATGTGATATTGTTCTATCTTATGGACATTGATTGACTGCTATATCATTGTTATCATGCTACACCATGCCATGAAAGGCCTACTGTTATGTTTTCACTGTATATATGATATTCTATTTTTATACTCTTATGGAATCACTTATGATCATGATATGTTTATGTATACTAGATTTGTGCTCAGCCACAATATCCATCTGATGCTTTCTGATACACTAGAGACCTATGGATGAAGTCTATGAATGGACATATGGCAATACATTAGAATTCACTGGGGGGTATGCCGGGCCCCAAAAGACCGAGGGTGTGCCAAGCCCTGACACAGAATAAATGCATCTCTTATTTAATTATTTTTACTACGATTGTTGAGTTACACAACCCCTTATGATTATCTTGTATTGAGAGACATTTCCTTATTGATTTGATTATGATCGTTTTATTGTGGCAATATATTCTTATTGTTATATTATCATTGAGAGTTCCATGTTGATGTTATATCCATTACTCTTGATTGTACTTTGTGACCTATTGTTCATTGGCCGTTATGGCAATTGTTCTTATTGGCTCTCACAACATCTCCTTTCTTATGATTGGCGATCATATTCTCATTCATGGATTCATATTCTTTTATGATCACCAATACCAGTGTCGGAGATCTGTATTTACTTACTGAGTTTTTGTAGCTCATTCCACCTTACTTACCACCTTTCAGGTAGCGACACTACAAGACCCTAGTAGGAGTTTGAGAGCATAATAAGACATTTTGAGGAACTGTACCATTTTATGTTTCAGTTCTCCATGTATTCACCACCCACGAGTGTTGGTTATGTCTGGCTCTTATTTTGATTATTGTAGAACCATATTATGGATTGAACAGACTTCTGCTAATTATTGTATTGAAAGACTTCCGCTGATTACTGTACTGAAAGACTTTCATGATTATTGTTTTAAATTTTTAGTACATTGCATAGTACTATGATACATGAATGGAAAAAGTAGGAAAAGCCTTAGGGTCGACTTCGTGACACGAGATCTACATAGGGTGGGTTTCGGGTCGTGACAAAACCCATGACAACTACTGGAATTACTCACGAGCTCAGTGAAGCTCATACAAATTTATCCAACATATATACAGGTATCTGAAGGCAATCCTGACTCTTTTGGTGATGAAGATGGATAGAGCTTTGCCTATTTTAAGGAAGGGCATAGGAAGCTCCATACAGGTTTAGTAGTTTTTGGGAAGTACTAAGGACTTGTAGTTAGTTTCTTTTGTTATAAGTAGTTTTTGGAAGTATGTACTTAAGTCCCACGAGACAACCGAACGTGTATTGTTTATAAAGTTTTAAAAAATTTTATTATGCTCTGAATGTATATTCATGTACACCATTCTAAAGAGCTGCAATACCGGTCAGATGTGTGGAAAATTTTAAAAAAGAAAAGAAAAAAGGTTTTTCATGCTTTCGCAAACACAGGCCGCACCGCCATCCACCACCGTTGCTTATGTGAGTCCACCCAACAGGCCCTGGGCCAAAGGGTGGCAGCCGTGATTTGGGATCCGCGCAAGGTGGGTTTTCAGTCGTGACACATGATCTCATAAAAAACTTTGTGAGGAATGTGGCCTCACAAAAGACCTTTTTTCAAGGGACAGGCCTCATGAATGGTCATATAAAAGGACATGACCTTATGATAGCTTCTATAAAGGACACAACTTTATAGTAAAGTTGAGGGACCAGACCTCGTAAATGTTTTATGAGAGATAGGATTTCATGAATGGTTTTATAAGGGACATTAACTCATAGAAATACCTCCTTTCGAGGGACATGACCTCATGAGTGGTCCCATAAGAGACACGACCTTATAGTAGCTTTATCGAAGGAGACGACTTCATAGAAGAGTTTTAGGACAACATTCCACTCCACTATTCACGAACTACAGATGGTCTACATCACATTAGGGTGATATATAGGAATGTCTTATAGAATGAATCCGACCACATCAATCCTATAATCAAGGCCAAAATAGGTATCATTTTCTTGCGTTGACGTTCGCTTGCTTACAAGTTCCGCCAACAAGGAACTCTCTACAGACACATCATTTTGCGACCTTTGATTGTATAGGGTTAGTTTTGTCATTTTTAGGAACTTACTATAACATTTCCCGCCTAGGGGTACTTTGGTAATTATAGCACAATCCTACCTCTAGTATGTCATTTTGACCATTTGAGGGGATAAATTTAATTTCTATGCCATTTTACCCATATATGGTCAATTTGGTCATTTTTGCCCTTAAAGACAATTTTGACTTTTTATGCCTTAGTGGTATTTTTGTAATCACCATGTCCCCAAATTCTCCACCGAATTAGGAGTGATATAATAAATATAGGTGTGTAAAAAAAAATTGCCTATTTTTATCCCTTGTCTTAAGGGAGTTTCCTTAGCAACCTCCCTTGTTTTAAGGGATTTGCCTTTATTTGTGCATAAGAACCTTTCTATATCTTGTTTGCTTGCACATTAAGCATTAATCTATGCCATCCACCTGTAGAATTCATTGTGAGCCCTTGGAACAAACCTCTTTACTTTTCTCTATAAATAAGACTCATTGGCCACCATAATCAAGGATACAAAATTTAGGAGCCAAAGTGCTACTGTAATAATTCTCTTCTTTCTCTTTCACTCACTCACTCTCTCTCTCTCTATATATATATATAGATATATATATATATATATTTCTCTTCCATATATTTTGAAGCTTTGTTCTACACAAGCCAAAGTTATGCCTAATTTAAGCTAAAGTTTTACCCAATTCAAGACAATGTTTTGCACAATTAACAAGATAAAGTCAAGGAGTTCAAGACAAAGCCTTGTCTAATTAGCTGCAAATAATCATGTACGCTCCCTAAAACCCTTCTTTTTTATTTTCCCAATTCAATTCATCCTATAACTCTTGATAGAATCAATTGAATTGGAGAACTATATTAACTCTGATTCCGTTATCTGAATGGATATGTAGGACACCTCATAAGCCCGAGTCTACTTTTTCCCTTATCTTATTTACTTTATATCTTTTTCTTATTTTATTCATTCATGTTATCATTATCTTTCTCTACTATTTCCCTTATTTTAAATATCTTTATGTATTTTACTTATCTTATTGGTTCATGCAATTGTCATTATTCTCTCTTTTATTTTATATCATGCAATATACACTTTGTGGATGAATATTAGAGGCTGGTCCATTCGGACTGGATAGGATGGGTGCCTAACCCCTTCCCATCTTGTACCTTAGTTCCCAGATTCAGAATTCTCTTATTCATATTATACTAGTTTGCTTTACTTTTTTGGCCCATGTCAAGGGGTTTAGAATGTAACTAGGACAAAAAGCATTGAAATTCTTAATTTCTTTTATATTTCCTTTACAGGTATTCTCCATGGGTTGTATAAGGTTTTCTTTTTATTAGCCTAAAATAAGTTGGTGACTCATTCTTGCATTCTCATGCACCCCAATCCGAAAACAGGGTGTTCCTCTCCCACCTCAAAGGAGCGGACAACTAGGTTTTTTTCGGCACTTGCACTCATAGAAATGCCATTTATACAAATACATTAATGGTGAAATGGATACAACCATATTCGATTAGAACATTTCTCCTTTTAATAAACGTTTACCAACACTCTGGTGAGATACAAGTGATCATCATTTACACCTTCTCCTGCAACCATCGTTACTTATAGTGGAAATGTTGAAGCTCATGCTAGTAATGTTGATATACCTATATCACTCATCCATTGTACTATTGCCTTATCATTTTACGGGCGTTGAAGTTTTCTTTAACAACCGTAACTTATTCTCTTCCCCCAATCAACATCACCGATGTTGATAATCGCTGGAACATTCTATATCATTTTCTTTCTTTTCTTTCTTAACTTGTTATTAGTACCAATTCGGCCTGACTCGACTTCATTCTCTCTCGAGCTTTGTTAAGCCTTACTCTATCTTTATCTTTTCTTATCCTGCTAAAACTAGGCAGTTGGGGGGGATGAGATGAGCTAAACCACTAAGTTTAGTGAGTAACTCTAGCCTCTATCATGAGTTTTCAAAGTAACGCATTCATATACACCATGGATAATAGAGAGAATAACATAACTTTGGAAAATATAGTAGCTTTAAAACACATTTGAAAAGTTTGAAAACACATACTTTATGAACTTTCTTTCCACTTCAAATATAACTTGTATATCAGAATCATTACATATCTTAAAAAGATTAAAACATGCTTTTAAACAGAACTTACATTTCATAAATCAAAATCATGGCTTTGTCATTGCATACTTTAAGAAGCTTAAACATTCTTTAAACATAGGAAGCATATTGTATCCAAACCTTTACATATCATATCATATCATAACATAGCATGCCTATTAGTATGAACAAGACATTATAACATAACAAAAGAACCCATCTTGACTCGGATTATGAACAAAAGGTCAACACATGACCTTGTCACATATAGTGACAACAAAAGAGACTCTGGCCCACTTATCGGCTTATTATAGGTCTTTTGTCGAGGAGTTTCATCATTGCTGGCATGTACCCCCTTAGCAAGCTTCCTATAATGGCATGTATATAAAAACATAGCTTTTCAAAACAATTCTATCCATGACTTTTCAGAATAGTTAGTAAACATGCTTGTAAATCACATTATTATAGTGCAACGTAGTACTATTCTTGCGTAGTAGAAAATATCATTTTTTTACTATATAGAAAATAGTAGCATTGTAATACCCTGACCCGGGTTAGCACGTATACCGAGGTAAACTAGGTCAGATAGTGTACTATTAGTTATAACCCGAGCTATTTAAGCTCTATATTATTATATGATATGTACTGTATAGTTTTGGAATATGAATAGTGTCAATTATACAGTCAATGCCAGGCAATGCCCGAGCTACCCAGGACCATGCCTCGTAATGCATGCATGCACGTATTTTCATGCATGCATGAGTACATACACATGCATAGCTCATTAAATATTAGTGTATGTATACGTATTAAAAAACTAGAATATACGTGTACATTCGAGTATATATACATGTATAAAATAGGTATAAATATGTATATATACGTAGCATAGTATATTATGTATATACAAGTGTTAAAATGATTAAAAGCAAAGAAAGAAAAAATAAAGAGGAAGCTGCCAAGCAGCAGCATGCAGTGTGTGTGTGTCGGTTAGTGTACTAGTGTGTGTGTGTGGTGTGTGTTTGTGTAATATAATATAGATATACATACATAAATATCACTTAGCAAAATTGAATGCAAAGCTGCATTCTGAAAAGAAGAAAAAGAAGAATTAAAAAAAGCAGGAACAAAGTCAAGAATAAGGGCTGAGAGTAGAGAGAGAGAGAGAGAGAGAATAAGGCGGTTGTGTTTTTGTGTATATATATGTGTGGTGCGTGAGATGAAAAACAGAAGAGAAAGTAAGTGATTGGAGAAGCTGCGGAGTAGAAAGAAATCAGAAGTGGAAGAACAAAAGCATAAGGCAACACTACAATAAGAAATCCGAAAATAAAGGTAAGTAAATATTAGTTTCTATTTTAAGATTTTAAAGCATGAATCGAAGATTGAATTATTGGGTCTTCTGGAGATTGAAATATGGAAAATATTATAAAAAGAATCAGTTAAAAAGAATTAAAAACAAATGAGAAAAGCTGAGTTCTAGGTTTAATGATAATTTCAGTTTTATGAGATTTGTTGCATAAAGCTTTGTCATTATGATGAGAAAATGTTCCTCTTAGGTGCAGAAGAATATTAGAACAAAAATTGAGTGAAAATTGTAAGGAAACCATAGAGACACATAGCTCACCGAAAAAATGCATCATCTGGCCGAAGCTACTGTGTCTTTATTTTTGTGAAGATTGAGTGATGTAAATCAAAAACAAAACTTAGAAATGAAATCACCATGAAAAACTAAAGAAAAATACAATGAAAAAAGGGCTGAAAATTATCGAAAAACAATGGCCGTCGCCAGAAAAGATGACGGCACCCACCAGAACCTTACCGGCGTATTGCTGGAGAAGAAGAAAACTGTTTGGGCTTGGGTTCGGGTCATGGGTCAGATCCGGGTCGGGACCCGACCGAAACAGAAATGCACATGTCAAAATGGTACAATATTGATTAAGTTAAAATATTTTAAATTGAATTGGAAGCGTTTGGTAACAAGAGTAAGAAATTGAAATTGGGGCTGAAATAGGAATAGGGATATCCTATCCGTGTTCCGAAAATATTCATTGTTTGGTTAACCTTAGTTAGGATAAGGTTTTCTGAAATTACAAATGAACCCAGATGTTATGGAAATTATAATTAGACCCTCAACTTTTAGTTATTATGATTTGACCCACAGAATATAATATTAATTAAATATTAATTTTATTAATTAAAATAAAAATAAAAGAAAAATTACCAAATTGCCCCTAAGCTAAAAAGTAGTCAAACGAACTTCGATTAAAATAAAAGAATAGTGAAATTTTATTATTTCAAGCATTCTGGACTCAGTGGTGGAGTCCAATTTGTGAAAAGAGGTCCCGAAAAATAAAAGACCCGTAAAAGTGCAAAATGACCATTTTTTCCTTTTTAGCACAGATGTCCAAATTGAATTTTGCGAAAGCCTAAACCGACTTTCTTTGACGTTCTGCACTAAATGGTAGAGTCTATTTTAGTAAAAGAGAAACTAATAGTAAAGAGGCATAAAATTTGATGAATAGCATAAATTATAAAAAGGTAAACTGAGATATACTATCTATTGGTGAATAGGGATTTCAAAGAAGAACGAACAGTGACTTGATTTTATTGTGAAAGAACAGAAACGGTTTGAGAGGTAAGTAAATGTCTAATCTCTGCATGTGTTACATTCCTAGCCATGTCAACAGTTTTTCTTATATCATCTATTGTACTCCATACATGCCAGAACAATTGTTGAGTTCACATTGATATTGCTCTATCTTGTGGAAAGTGTTTATTGACTGTTATATATCTTAATCATGATTTCTGTATGCTCTGTACATAGGCCTCAAGGGGCAAGACTTATGATCTCAACAGCTCAGCTTACATTGGCCTATTAAGGCAACAATTTCATTTCGCTGCTGAGATAGTCTTATTGCAATTACTGTTTATGGGATTTAGCATGATCTCGATATATTATATTATAGCCAGATTTGTGCTCTGTCACAAATTCCATCAGATGCTTACTAGACCTACGGGTCGAGAAAATGGAATCAAAAGTGGCAATTAAAATGGTAGCTAAAGTGGGATCTACGAGGCGAGTACTGAACCGACGGGTTAGTGCTTAGCTGAGAGATCGAGAAAAAAGGGAATAAAATGAATTAAGGGGTATGCCAGGCCCCAAGTTAAAGTGCATCCACATTTATTGTTATCAGTATCTATTATTGATTTCTATAGCTTGATCATATTATTTCATTATGAATGATCATGAGATTTCACAGCTTTTTATTGAGAGTATACAATTTATGCTTAAGACAGCTCATGACTGTAGCAGTATAATATTGTCAACAGAACAGATTTCATTTCCTTATCATTTGACTTCTATCATTTGATATTGAGCTATATATTCATTGACTGTCTAGCATTTTTATATACACTTATTCACATGGCAGAGTAAAGGAGTATTACTTACTAAGTTTTGAAAACTTATCAGATACTACACAACATTTGACTTGCAGGCATAGATATCGAGGACAAACTATAGAGTCTGATAGCTAGGAGGTGGACATTTGCTTTTGAAGTTGTAGCGTAATACTTAGTACAGACAGTCTTATATCTCTCCCATGTTATCCACGTCTTGGGGATAAAAGTTGTATTAAGAAAATTTTGTATTCTGCACTTTGTAAACATTATATAAATCATATACAACTTTAATTATTTTCTTCCGCATTTTAGTTGTTGCATGTTAGTAGCACTGATTGTGAAATAAATTGAGACCCTTGGTTTGACAAGCAGCGTCGGATCGGGCATCGCGACACGAGATCCATAGAGGGTGGGTCTTGGGTCGTGACAAGCATAGTATAAAATATCACCATTCTAGAGTTCTAGAATTACTCACATGTCCTTTTGATAGTTTAGAAAAATTTTATTCCATACATTATTCAAATTATAGGAATTTAATCATGATCTTCAGTTTCCATACCCTTGATTGGTCTCAAATATCCTTGTTTAGTTATACCTGTTTAAATTTGAAGCTTAGCAATAATCATTTTATCTAAATTTTTGAGCTTGTCTTGGCTTTCTAGCCTTATGTATGTATGTTTAATCATTCGTTTAGCTTTTCTAAGCTTACTCTAAGTTCAAACATTATTTGCATTAGTCCCGTTATTTAAACGAACTATAAAATTTTCTTCGAAACGTTTAAAATAATTTAAATTGTCATCTTTAGAATTTTAGTACCTAATTTCACAATTAATTTGGGCTTTTAAGACTTTTTTTATTTAATATCATATTTTTTGGGACCTAATTTTTCGAAGCGGACATCAAATTTAGAATGAGATTTTTGAAAAACTATAAGATAGGTCCTTTTAAAATTTTCATATCTAGAAAATTTTTGGGATCTAATTTGCTAAATGGATTTCTAGAAACTTATTTAATTTATTATGACGTATTCATAATTGATTTAAAATATTTAAAAATAATTTTGAAATTTATTTTGCAAAACTGGACCTTGTATTTGAATCTAGAACGTCGAAAATAATCAAGATAACCTTTTCCTAACGAAAAATCACTTTGTTGTACCATTTTTTTTATAAGTTAGGGGGCATTTTTGAAAATATTTTATTAAAACTTGGGGTACTTTTTTAATTACAAAAAAATATAGGGCAAGTCTGTAATTATAAAAAAGTTTAGGGTCATTTTCATAAATATAGAAAAGTTTTAGGGGCATTTTTGTAAATATAAAAAGTGTAGGGGTCATTTTGTAAATATGAAAAACATTTAGGGATTGCTTTGAAAATAATGAAAAGTATAGAGATTAAACTATAATTATTTAAAAGTTAGGGGTCAAATTGTAATATATAAAATCTCGGTTATCAAATAGGTTAGAACCCTTAATATTGAGTTCATATATATTAAATCCTTAATTGTGTCTCTCTTACACCTGCTACCAAACAATCCAATTCTCCCATTTCTATATCGATTCTAGTACTTCCATAAAGAGTTAATATAATAAAATCTAATTGGATTTGTAAGCTCAGATTCATTATATATTGAAATTACCAGTTTCTGATCGGTAGTCCTGCTCCCTTTAACGTCTTATCAGGAACACAAGGTCAGAGGGCCACCGGGGAAGGTCTGGTGGTAGCCGCTCCGATGATGAAGTTAGAGAAAGATAATGACAATAATTGAAGGAGTTAATTGAACATGAATTAAAAATGTACCTTGGGACCATATTTATAGGTTGTAAATCTCCAAAATCGAACAAGATTAGGAACCATAAAAGTTGGGATTTGAAGATATCCATAGATAGAAGTTACCATGTTGAACTATGTTTCCTTATTCTGAAGTCGGTAGTCTTATGAAAGATGGTGATCTTTTCGGAGCTCTAACTTATACATTATTTGTAACCTCTGAGTTTGGTAGGTTTCCAAGTGTGGTTTTCATGATCTAGAGCATAATTGACATGTATCAGGATATCGAATCTTAGTTGGTTTATGGCGTATTAGTTACTGCCCCTCGAGCCTCAACTGTTTAGGATTTATCCCGAGCTAAGGTTAGGGTTTTTGAGGTGCCACGTGTGCAAGTGCATTAATGCGCCATTTTAGTTTTTGAGAAGATAGCTGTTGATAGGACATTTGTTGCATCACCATTACGGAAGCCGCTGGTTGGAAAACTGAGGCCACCATTTCCCCAATTGTCACGCTTGTTTAGAGGTGATGATTAATGCCTTTTCAAATCTATAAAAGAGGAACCGCGATTTTTTGGGACTCTTTTATCACCTCTAAAACTTCTTGAGCATTTATTCTGAGCAAAAGGCAATTGTTGGGTGATTTTCGTTGTACCGGTGAAATTCTTCGGTCAAGACTCTCACTCTCGTGGTCAGGTTTGGTTTCTGAAAGCACAAAGATGCACTTGTTCTTAAATTTTTCCTTCTACCCCTTCTGCTCTTTGTCTTTGTCCCCCCTCTTTTCGTTTTGAAAATGGTTGCCTCCGATGCCCTTTTTAGTACGGAGCATGAATTAGAGGACCCCATGGAAGTAGAGAATCAAGAGGCACCAAGCCTTGAGATTGGTAGGGAGTTAGTGGATTTGGAAAATAATCATGGCAGTAGTTCAGGAGTCCTCATTGTTGAGGCATTCGTTAAGGGTAAAAATAGAGAGGCTGGTACCTTTAGCAGAGGCCATAAGAGCGAATATGGAAAGAGCGCCATCACACAGAACATGATTGAAACTTTCATGTACACTTATGATTTCCCAAAAAACGTGTCTTGTAGGGTTCCAAAATCCATAGAGCGGCCCTCTGATATTCTTAGTGGGGAAATCTATGCCTACCTCGAGTGGTTTGAGGCAGGGGTACACTTCATTTTCCATTGTTTGGTCAGTGATTTTTTTCACTATTTCAAGATATACCCTACTGAGTTGAATATAAACAATTGGAGGCACTTGATTGCTTTCCTAGTGTTAGGTCATCAAAATAAGATCAAGGTTAAACTTAGTCTGATTAGGAGAAATATAAACCTTAAGTATAAGAAGATTGAAAACATATACTACATGTCTTTTGACAAGGGGTGCAAACCCCTCACTTTAGTCCCTTCTTCCAACAAGACATGGAAGAAATGGTATTTCTTTGTCAAGGGTGGTTAGGAGTTTGAGGACTATAAGAACTGTACCAACATTTTTTCTCAGTATACTAACTTCAAGGATGAGCCTATCGAACTAAGAAACTTGTCTATCATTTGTATTTCTTCATTATTTCAATTCTAACATGTTCTATTTTGAATGTTTATGCAGACAAAGTAGCTTAGAGGAGGTTTGTCTTTACTGAAGACCTCACGAAGAAGTACAAGTAGCTTCTTCAGCCAAAAGAGTGCCCACAAGATTAGATCCTTAACCTTAAGTGCTCAATGGAGGCCGGACATGCTCAAGAGAAGAGCAAAGTTTTGAAAAAGTCTATTATTTCTTCATGGCAGCCTAGGTAGAAGAAGAAGAAAATTGGGGAGGCTTTAACTCTAGTCTAAGTGGCTCCCCCTTAAAAAAGGAAGAAAGTGTTGCTCAGTGGTGATTTATCCCTTGAGCAGACAATTTACGAAGAACTAGGCCTCTACCCAGGTCATCGCGAGGCTCCCCCTAATGCTGACCACTCAATAGGCCTAAAGGGGGAAGGGAAAAACTAGGGTTCCCCCTACCACAGTTGAGGAAACAAGGACTGCAGTCTTGAAGAAGGCATGGAAGAAGTCTTGGGTAGTTTTTGGCACATCCTAAACCTCACCCTATGCGGATTAGGGATAATGACCGACCAGTTAGGCACTTCACCAATACACTAACTCTATTTAGCATATTGATGACGTGTCCAACCAAAGGCCTCTCAATGTACATAATCCATGCATTCAGAATCATATATAGTGTAACACCCCGACGTTGCGTAATTAATAATGAGTGTTAATTATTAATTAATAACCGGCTTATAGAATGATTAGGGAATTAATTATGATCCCAACGGTCGCCATGGACCGACTAAATAATCAAATATGTCTGGGGGAAAAGGGTATGATACCCAAACCCAATTACTGGTTAAATGGATAAAATAATGCCATTTTAACACCAACGGAATCCGAATTAGCCAACCCGAAAAATCCTAAATGTTTAATAAATGACACGGAACCTCTGACACTGAAGATAACTGAAATATGAAACTTTCGGAACAAACCGTGTCGAAAAAGGAGTTACGGAATGAAAGTTATGAAGGAAATACTGAAACTGAATTTCTGCGCAACCAAACGTGGCCTTAACCGAAAATATGGGAAAAATGGCCAAATGGGAGGCCAGGGGAATTGAACCCTTGACCTTTGAGTGAAAAGAAACCTCATCCAAAAAATTACCAACTGGGCTACTACTGTCTTTGTGTACAAATATACCAAGAAATGTATATAAACACAAATCTGATTAGACCACCTCCCAAGTGACCAATAGCCAAGCATGCAACACATCAGCCATGCATCACCCTACACCCATAGATCATCATGCCTATACACCTTATGATGGTACCTTCTCCCAACCAAAATCCATGCAAGTTAATCATGAGCTTGGGGAGATGAAGCATCAAAGAAAGATTTGATTTCATTTACAAATCTCCATATATGCAATGGAGGGAAAACAGACCTGCAAAGGATCCTGTAAACTGATGTTGAAAGAGAGAATTGAGGAGTGTGAGAAACACCATAGAGTGAGCTTGTGTGTGCATGCATGTGAGGGATAATGGCATCTCCATTGGTGGTGCACAAAGGAAGGAGGTGAACTGGACTACACACTGGCCACACCGAACTATGAGAGGGAGGAACAGTGAACGTCAAAGAGGTAAACACCAAACTGTTCTGAATTTCGTTTGTATTCTTTTGCTACTGTTTTAAGAATTTGAGCCATATAAACTATATATACAATCTCCTGAGAGGCCTAGGGACTGATCTGAGCTAATTGGGAGTGTCGAATAGGGTAGAAACACCCAAAACCCGTGAACAGCCCATGGATGACCTCAAACGTGCAGGTTTTAAACAACTGTCATAAAATAGACTTCTGACCCTTGGGGCATAATCTAGACACCAAGGGGATTCATTTTCAAGTTGAATGGACCGAAATGGTCCAAAAACCAATGAGGAAGAGGCGGTTGCAGGTTCGGTTGGCCGAAATGATAATCTCCCCAACCCAACTGATTCGTGAGTTTTGAATACACCAAATACTCCCTAAGGGTCCTAGATGGTCTCTCTGATCCGAAAGAGGGGTCGAAACCGATTGGAAATGGTGAAAAAACGGAATTAGAAGCGTCGCCGGAAAACCGGCCTCACCGGAGCCGCGACCTGTAATCTGCTGTTCGACGGCTAAAACCTGGTCGGGGACGGAAACCGACACCGGGGATGGAAAGATCGCAAAAATCCCTTTCAAACCCCGTTGGACCGAACCCACGAAGTCACCGGAATTGCCCCACCGGCGCCGGAGAAGACCCCTGCAGCTCACCGGAGAAGACAGAGACCATTTGGTCTCGGGTGGGTTCTGGATCGGACTCGGGTCGGGACCCGACCCGTTGAAAAACCGGATAAGTGGCACGTCGCCGTTTCAAGGTTAAATGTTTTGATTTAAAAACTGAAATTCGGACTGTTTGGTTCTTGGAATAAGAAATTAAAATTGAATTGGGCTTAATCCTGAACACGGATAAGGGGGCAATTGAGGTTAAATGGAATATGTAATTCCGGTTTTCTGAAGGGTCAGAACCGGTTGGTTCACTGGAGTTCTGGACCGGTTCAGTTTCTGAACCCTTGAACCCTTGGGCTTGAACCCCTAAAGAATGAAATTAGTTTTTAACCCTTGGAGTTTTCTGATATTACGGATCAACCCCCACTAATTTGGGAAATTGTACTGTGGCCCAGAACATTGAGAAATTATTCATTTAAGCCCCTGAAAAAAATTAATTAAATAATAAAATAATTATTTTAATTATTTTATTAAATGGGTAAAATTACAATTTTACCCTTGGACATTATATATGTCAAACGGAGTCCAAATAAATTAAATAAATAGTGTATTTTCACTATTTCAAGTATTCTGGACTCAATGGTACAGTCCAAACTGGGAAATTATGTACCGAAAAATACAGACCTGTAAGTGACAAATGACTGTACTGCCCCCGAGGGTACCCAGGCCCAAATAAAAATAAAAGACAGTCTATTTTGACTATGTCGGGCGTTCTGAACTCAACGGTGAGGTCCGTTTAACAAACTGAAGTCCCGAAAAATACAGACACATAAAGTGTAAATGACCGTACTGCCCCTGATGCTTCCCAGGGTCAATTGAACATAACAGATAGTCCAACTCAATTATGTCGGACACTCTGGACCCAATGGTGAGGTCCATTTTATGAACTGACGTGTCGAAAAATATGACATGTAAAATTACCAAAATACCCCTGATACTGTACGAAGCCCAAAGGAAGTCCGATTGGGACGAAACTGATACCTATAGAAACCCGAATACTGGTGAGACTGTACACCTGAATAAATGACGAACCGGGGTCAGAATCTTATGAAGCGTAAAATGACCAAAATACCCCTGAGCACTATAAGTGCAAGATAAAGGTCAATCTGATCTGATAAATTATCGAAAGTATAATTATAAACACTGAAAGGCTACGTAAGACTCCGGAACTATCAACACGTAAAACGAGAAATGACCGATGTGTCCCGATGATCTAAAGCAGATACCAAACGAAGTCCAAAGGACTTGAAAATTCACATATAAGATATATGGGACATTCTGAGGACCACGACAGGGTCCGGGGTAAGAATGGCAAATTACCATTTTGCCCCTAAGGCTAAGTAAGCCCTTAACTGATATCGATTAGAGTCTAAAAGACTTAAAACTTCATATACACGATATATGGGATATTCTGAGGACCATAACAGGGTTCGGGATAAGAATGGCAAAATTACCATTTTGCCCCTATGGTTAAAATAAGAACCTGACTGATACTGGTTGGAGTCCAAAGGACCTAGAACTTTATATTTAAGATATAAAGACTATTCGGAGGGCCTTGACAGGGCCCGGGGCAAGAGTGATAAAATGACCGTTTTGCCCCTAAGGCTGAAGAAGTAACTGACTGATAACGATTGAAGTCTAAATGACTTGGGTTATAATCCTGATGACTGCTTAGCCTAATTTAAGAATAAAATAGCCCCGGATGAAACCCGATGAGAGGGCGATAGGCTACTAGGCTATCTTAGGTAAACCGATAGATACCTAAGATGACAAATGAGACCGAAATGGATGAGTTCTGATCTGTATATGATTGATGATTATTGTTCAGGATATACATGGAGATGCCTGACGTATCTGGAGGTTATCGGATTGTTTGCGCAAGGAGATAACCGTAACAGTTTGTGAGTAACTTGGAACTTCTGACTTGGTGTATAAGTACACCGTCTAGTTACTGTATTTTGATTTACTGTACTGTTTTGTATACTGTACTGTCTGAATGCATACTTTTTTATACTGCATTACACGTAACATGATTTTGTACTGTCCTGCTCTCCTGTTCAGTTCGGGTCTGTCTTGTTCTGTTGTATGGTCTGTCCTGGTTTTATTCTGTACTGTTGCATCTTGTGAGTAAACCTGACTCCTGAATTGGTGTATAAGTTCTGTCTAGATACTGTATTTTGAAGCACTGTACTGTTTTGAACGTTATACTGTTTAAAAAAAAAAAAGCATATATTTAAAGTAGCATATGCCTTGTCCTGATTGATATTGTACCAGTTTGTTCCGTCCTGTTCAATTCCGATATGTCTTGTTCTGATAGATGTATTGTTCCGTTTTGTTCCGACATGTTCAGTTTCGATATGTCTTGATCTGATTGATGTATTATTTCGTTTTGTTCCGTTCTGTTCAGTTCTGATATGTCTTGTTCTGATAGATGTATTGTTCCGTTTGTTTCGAAATGTTCAATTCCGATATGTCTTCATCCGATTGATATATTGTTTCGTTTTGTTCCGTCATGTCCAGTTCCGATATGACTTGTCCTGATTGATATTGTTTCGTTTTGTTCCGATATGTTCAGTTCCGATATGTCTTGATCCGATTGATATATTGTTTCGTTTTGTTCCGTCATGTCCAGTTCCGATATGACTTGTCCTGAATGATATTGTTTCGTTTGTTTCCGTCATATTCAGTTTCGATATGACTTGTCCTGATTGATATTGTTTCGTTTGTTTCCGTCATATTCAGTTTCGATATGACTTGTCCTGATTGATATTGTTTCGTTTGTTTCCGTCATGTTCAGTTCCGATATGACTTGTCCTGATTGATATTGTTTCGTTTTGTTCCGTCATGTTCAGTTCCGATATGACTTGTCCTGATTGATATTGTTTCGTTTTGTTCCGTCATGTTCAGTTCCGATATGACTTGTCCTGATTGATATTGTTTCGTTTTGTTCCGTCATGTTCAGTTCCGATATGACTTGACCTGATTGATATCGTACCGTTTTGATCCGCCATGTTCAGTTTCGATATGTCTTGTTCTGATTGATGTATTGCTCTGCTTTGTTCCATTATGATCTGTCCTGTTATGCCTCTGTCCTTGATTATGCCTGTGACTTGAACTAGTGTTTTGTCCCGTCTGATCCCGTTATGTACCGTCCGTTAATCATCTGTCTGTCTTGATTGATATATGGTCTAGTTCCGTTATGATCTGTCCGAATTCTTTACTTGGTATATAAGTTACTGCATAGATACTGTATTTTGATGCACTGTACGGTTTTAAAAAGTTATACTGTCTGAATGCAAACTTTTATACTGTATTGTACGCGGCATGGTTTTGTTCCGTCCTACTATTATTTTGTTCAGTCTGTCTTGTTCCGTTTTATGGTCTATCTGATTTCGTTCTGCTATGATATGTCTGACTCTGGGTACCATTCTGATTATGAGCGGTCTGGCATAAGTAGGCTTGATTACGCGCCTAACTGATTTATTATTGTTATGCCCTGTTATGTTCCGCCTAGTACTGATCTGTTCTGATATTTGAATTAATTACCTATACTCTCATTGATATTGGCATCATGCACTGTTCCGTCTGTTTTGATTTGTTGTTCCGTTTAGTTCAGTCCTGTTTTATTCTACTGAAACTGCATTTAAAGTAGATTTATAAAACTGCTATTTCAGAAACAACTGAGCTACCCTTGTGCTTTGTAAACAAGAAATGGTTTTGAAACCCTTGACAGGGAACCTGTGTTACTCATTGGGCTTTTCGAAGCTCACCCCATTCCCTAACATTTTTCAGGAATGATATCTGTTGGATCTAATGGCACTGATTTGTGGAGACTGGATTACTGAGGATTGAATCTGTTTAATCAGGTGAGTGATGTACTATGACTGACTTGACTGATATGTACTGAATATAGTATGGCTCATGGATTTAAACGGTACTCTAGAGATTATAGTTCTGCTCTGTTGTTATATGTCGGATTATAGATATGCTCTGAGGTTAGAATTGTTAGCTGTTGGATTTTAGACTTGCTCTGTGTGATACATATCCTACGGTGGATACATGAGTTGCATTCCCTTGACAAAAAGTTTTTAAATTCCGCTGCATCTGACCCTACAATCGGAGTGCAATTCACTGAAAAGTTCAGAAATTGCCTTCGGTTGGTCGCGTGGCGGCTGACTGGCATCACGTCCTCGACATCCGCGTAGGGTGGGGTTCGGGATGTGATATATAGTAGAGGAAAATAAAACATGGCAGAGCATATTAAATACTAAAATGTCAAGTACAGTAAATATGAAAATTATAGGCCAAATATTTCTTTGACAACTACTACAAAAGATATCCAAATTAGTCAAGATCATCGTCCTTCCCAAAAGCAACTCTAATCCAATCGGTCCTCCTAAGCTACGCTATCGGAATTGTCATCTGAAATGTACAAGATAAAATCCTTGTGAGCTTTGTGAAAAGCTCGTGAGTAATTCTAGTTCCTTGTCGTGAATTTTCTGAATCTTTTACATAAACTTTTATGGATAGCAATATAAAATTATACTGAAAGCTACTAGCAATTTATAAAACATGTTTGTATAATTGATTTACAAGAGAAGCTATAAAATCAAGCAAATATTCATGTTAGTCTAGTTTTGCAAGATAAAATATGATATTATAAAAGTTGAAGTTGTAAAACACATTATATGCCAAACATCTATAAGTTATGTCCTTACGGACCTATAATAATCACCTGGGTGACTAAGTGTAATTAACAGCTCTGGGCTTACACGGCCTGCTATGTTATTCCGGTTTTAGACTCTCGGCATCGTACTTATATAGACTTATCTGGAAGTCTACCGAATCTAAACCCTCAGTGAGGCATGTAGGGAACATAATTCTTTTAATCTAAAACATGCTTGCAAAATATTCTTTAAGCTAACAATGCTATAAAACATTTAAAGAGATGCTACTTAAAAATATGTAATTCAAACATTTATCCCAGTATTATGAAAGCAGTCCTGTAGTTAAAACATTTAGCATATTAGTCTGAAACACATTATAAAGCTGAAAAGAACGACATGTAATGTTATAAAGTTATAAGGAACTGTATTTGAATGGAAATGTCTCTATTTGAAGGTTCAGGGTTACTCACCTTTGCCTTTAGCTTAGTTATTTATTCTTAGTCTTTGGCTACTTTGTAGTTGCTCTCATACTTCTAATCCTGCTGTGATTCTATCTCTAGGAAATTGTTGCCTACACTTTCGCAGTTCTCAAATTGTTCAAGGGCGACTCTGACTCTTCTCCCTCTGCCCTTGGCGAAAGAAGGAGTTTTCATTATAAATGGTCTCTAACTTATCACTTCAACTTTCTTAGCCATGACCCGTTTCCTTCTCTCAGTCCCTTTTTCACATTCCTCATCATTCATGGCTTATGTGAATTCTATGATAGTGATTAAGATCATAAAGTGTCAATTTTAGGGAGTATTTCTTAAGGACCTATTCTTTACAATTTTTTTTGGGTGAAACAAACTCCAACATTGAGTCCAGAGCTATCATAAAAGTTTAAGCATGAAGTTTCATAATTTTTGGTGTTTGTTTGATTGCTTAATTTAGACTACAAAGTTGCACAAATTGTGCGCCTTGGTCTTCGTTTATACATTTGGAATTTTTGTTTGCTAAAGTGGACCACACCATTAGGTCTATAGTACTGAAAAACCTTAGGTTAGGATTTTTCGGATATTAATTTGGTCATTTATAGCACTAATTATGCTATTTTTAATTTCTAGGGATGTAAATGTCATTTTTGCATTTGTTTAGGGGCAAAATAGTCATTTTGGAACTTCTAGGGGCATTTTTTGTTATTTATCCGAGAATCAAGGGCTTATTTGTAATTTCAAAATTTTCTATTTTAATTTCTTAATTTCTAATTTAGGAAGGTATTTTTAAATTAAATTTTATTAATTTTGGGCCTTAATATAATTAATTAAATCTCATGGGGGTCAAAATGTAATTCTAGAAACTTAATTTTAATTTTCTAATTTAGAGGGGATTTTTTGAATTTCCTAGAATTTTAATCGGGCTATAGTGTAATTTTCTTAAACTATTAAGGTTAAATTTTTAAATTAAAAAAAATCATTTGGGCCCTTGGATAGCCAAATGGCGGATAAAGGGTTAAAATAGGGATAAGATATCCATGTTCCTAATTTTTTATTTATTAACCTCGTCGCTGAACAACCCCGATTGATTTAAAAATCTTTTTTAATTCAAACTTTAAAATGACACAGTTTAACTAACCCCTATTGTGCATGGATCGGATCTGACCCGACCTGAACCTAAATCGACCCGACCCGACTACTATTCATCATCTTCCTTTATTAGGGTTTATTGTAGCTGCTTCATTAAAAAACTTCAGAGCTTTATATCTTATGTTTTATTGATCTTTTTCCCTTATTTTTTATTCTAATAATCTTCTTTAAATTTAACTTAGTGTTTGATACAGGTTTGTAGCTTTAAGGGTGGTTAAAAATGGTGATTTGAACACTTATACAATGATTGGTTCGAAGGCCCTTTTATGGCCATTTCTCAACCAAACTCCATGGGGTTTGGCTTGTTGTGATCGTCAGACTATAAGGGTTCTTTTCACTATTCTTTAAAACAAGTTTAGTGCATGTTTTCTTAGTGTTCTTAATTGGGTTGTTTCTGTTTCTCGTTGGTTCGAGCTATTCTCTAACCCTTTTCACTTGGTATCTTCAATTTTGTGAATGTTTTTGCTCTTAGTTTATGTTTCAATAACCCGAAATGGGTTTCATTGAGGTCAATTTATGGGTAGCTTTTATGCTCCCTAGAATGGTGGCTTTTCTATGTTCTACTACAACAGGGCTTAAAACTTCAAGATAAATAGTCTATCATACATAACTTTGACTCAGAAACTTAAATGAGTAAGAGTTTCGAGCCCTTACCTCAAGTTTGATGAGTTCGTAAATTCTCTTTCTTTTTCTCTCTTTTCTTACCCTTCTGTTCTTACGCCTCTTAAGCCTTTTTTGTGCATGATTTTCCTCCCTTTCACTCTCTATTTCCAGAACCCTAATCAGTTGGTTGAGAGGTTTCTTATACAAGGAGTTTTTCTTTGGCTTCCCCTTGAAGGTTGTCTTCTATTGGTTAGGTTGGGAGGCTATGGTGGCCACGGGGGGTGACAACATATCCTACAAGCTGCCATGGTGAGCTACGCACATGCTTCCTACGACTACTTGCCCTTGAAGTCCTTTTTTTAAACTTTATATACATATAGAAGTGTTTATCCCTAACTCCCAAAAATCAAGCTTAGAAATTTGAATGGACTTCTCTTGCATGGCAATGATCCAATCCTCATGTAGAAGTGTCGCTTTGATGTTTTTGGGTTCAATCTTTAAAGTGAAGCAGTGAAAGTTCACTCTATTTTGGAGTTGAAACCTTGTCATGACCCCTTTGTCATCATCACCCATTTTTTCGGTTTAGTTATGGTCTTTTCTCACCCACATAGGTAAACCTCTATCTATATTAGATGAGGTACTTACTTCATTAAACACATCATTTGTACTTCCATTGACATTTTTATTAACATTTGGGCATTATTTGAATTGTCATTTTGGAAGTTTTTGGGAGGTTGATCTATTTATGGCTCCAAACTTCCTAAACATTGATCATTATTAGGAATCGCCCCATTATCATCAATGGTCACATTTATGTACTCCATCACACACCATTTCCTAGTGTGGCAGACTCTAAAGGCTATACTATTTGTGGAGTATTCTAAGAAAATACCATCATCACACCTTTGGTCAAACTTTCTTAGCGTCTGTTTATCTCTTAGGATGTAGCATTTGCTACCAAAGACTTTAAAGTATTTGACAATTGGTTTCCTACTAGTCCAAAGCTCATATGGAGTTTGATGAGTCAAGTCTAAGGTAAATTCTATTGATGGTGTGACAAGATGTGTTAACGGCTTCGGCACAAAACCTTTTTGAGATAGCCTTCCCATGAACCATAGCCTTGGCCATTTCTTGTATGGCACAATTTTTCCTCTCTGCAACCCCATTTTGTTGAGGGGAGCCGAAAATTCATGCTTGATGCCAAGGTCATCACAATAGTCGGTGATGGGGGATTTTCAAACTCCTTCCCATGGTCACTCCTTATCCTAGTGATTTGTAACACCCCGAACCTTAATTATTGGATAATCAAGGCTAACGGTGGTTATTAATAAGACTAAGCTCAACTAAATGATGAGCAATTGCCTTAGGAAATTTGACTACAAAAATGGAAACCAAAGACACATAGGTGTACCGGTAATAAGAAGATTAAATCAATGATCAATGCATTATAATGTATGCTATCATAAATGAATCTTTTAATGATATCTTAGAATATTAAACCAAGACAATCTAAGTAAGAAAAATATTATACCAACACTTTAGATTATTGGATAGGGTTACTTAATGAAAGTTAAGAGACATTAGTGTGTAAATATGACCATATTGAAATATGAATATATCCTTTAACATGATGAAACTTATTGGAATCATTGTAATGACAAGTCACAAATTTACCAACTATCTAAATTAACGTTGTGGCAAGTAAATTAGCTAGTAACTAAACAAAATAAAGATTATACGATACGAACTAAGACACACTAACAAAAAGAGAGAAAAGAGGAAAAATGAGGCCAAGATAGGTTGGCCAAGACTTGAACCTTGCACCTTGTACAAGGTATATACTAACTTCCAAAAAGGAAACCCACTAGGCTACTAGCATTTTTGTGCTATGATGGCCATGTGAAATATATATAAAGTAAAAGAATATAGGTAAAATTCATAAAGAGGTGAGATGCCTCTTTCCCATTGGACCAAAATTTTGACCAATTAAAAGACATGCAATTTAAATCCCACATATCTATACACTGATCTCTCATATAGCTAATAAATGGTAACCAGTTCTATCCATCCCACTCTTAGCCGAACTAAAGAGAGATACATAAAGAGAGAGAGAGAGAGAGAGAGGGTAGAGAGAGAAAAAAAGAGAGATTTTGTGTGTGCACATGAGTGGCATCAATCCAGAACCAAAAGAGATATCCAGCAGCCAAAGGGAGACTTGGATGGAGCTCAAATTCAGGCATACAAAAATGGAGGAGAAAGGGAAAAAAGAGAGAGAAGGTAGAGAGAGAAACCAAGAAACACCTCAAATATGGACCAAACAAGGTGAAACCTTTTCTCTTGATCCTATTTCAATTTCTGTACATATTTTGAATGAAATAAGTAAATAAAAATGAGCTTAAAACCCTAGGGACAGCAGATCACCATGAGCAAAGCTCAAAGCTGAGCTCAAGAATTCAAGTTATATAAAAGCCTATATTGTACTTAAAACCTTAAACTAGACACATAGTAGGTCATATTGCAAGAAAAATGAACTTGAATGACCCATAAATGAAGAGGACATAAGGACTTGCAGGCTTGAGAGGATAATCGGGAACCTTATGAAAAACCATGGTTAAACCATTTTTTAAGCCCTAGAATTGTTGGGAAATTGTTGACAATCAAAATGATTAAAAAATCACAAAAAATAGTGATCAAATAAGAGAGAAAATCCAACTAGAACATCTCGTCGAAAAGTCGGGCTCCATTAGAGCTCTGACTGTAACCTTATCTTCAATGGGTGTAACCTAGTCCAAACTAAAAACCAACCTTGAAAATGAAATCCTTGAGTGAAACCTGTTCGAAACTCGTTGGATTGGTTGCTAGAAAATAATCGTCGAAGATCGTTGTCGTCGAAGAAGGTGATCGGCACCGACAGGGTCTCTGTTAACTAAGTTAACCCTTGACCGGGTCAGTTAACGGGTCAAATTGGGTCGGGTAGGGTTGACCTGTGTATAACAGATCCTAACTATAAACCAAATGATGTCATTTTAATAAGTGAGAGGATGACGTTAGCCTGACGTCGTGATGATGGTGTGCCAAACCGGTTGAACCGATTGGTTTTCCCCTGATTTAGACCGGTTCACTTGAATTGAGACTAAGCCGGACGGTTTTTTTTTTATAAGTTTCCTAAAATTTTAATTTAACCTCCAATCTTTATGTTAATTATGAAAATGCCAAGAAAATTAATTAAAAATTAATTTTAAATCCTTTTTAAATTAGAGAAATTAGCACAATGCCCTTAGGCCAAAAATTAGCCAAACGAAGGTCAATTAAAATGCAAGAAGAGTTTAACCCAATGTTTTTGGGCATTCCAGACTCGATGGTGGAGTCCGATTTATGAAATTAGACATCAAAAAATATGAATAGACAAATGGATCAATTTCAATTATGTCCTAAATGATTAATTAAGGTACCAATTGAACCCCAATGACTACGAAAGTACCTACCTTAACATTTTTTGACATTCCGAACTCAACAATGGAGTCTGTTTAGTCAAATGAGCTACTGAAAATACATACACCTAGAAATGTGAAATTTTCAAACTGCCCTTAATGTTGTACGGGCTACCAGGCAGACCGAAAAAATATAGAAAAGGGGCATACTTGACATTTTTAGACAATCTAGACCTAACGGTGAGATCAAACTGAACATCCGAGCAACCGAACATGGTCTCGCATCAAAGTGTAAAATTACAAAAATTCCTCTAAATTTAATATAGGCCACAAATAGGCTAATTAAGATCTGAAAAAGCCTAAATTGATTATCTATGACACTCTGGACTTAACAGTGACGTCTTTTTATAACAAACTGAAAAATAATTAATATGTCCTCAAGAGTTAATGAAGCTACCAGAAGAGTATAGAAAGTAAAGAGAAACCTATACTAATGTATATAGCAAACTCTGAGTCTGAAAATAAGCTTTGTTTGAAATAATTGAGTACCTAAAACACGGGTTATGAATGGTAAAATTACCAAACTACCCTTCAAGCTTTATTAAGTTACCAGATGCACTTAGAAGCTAGAAGAATGACTACCTTATGATTAAAAGATTGCATGGATTCAAAAATAAAGTCCAGTTTAGGCAAATGACGAAACGAATGATATAAGACATAAAAGGTTAATGACTAAAATGCCCCTAAAAGCTAAAGTAAAGCACACAATGAACTAAGAAGTATTAAGAACCCTAATTAAAAATAATATAAGGGAATCCTAAACTATAAGACTAAGCCTAGAAGAGATTACGATCATTGTGTAAATAAAGATTTAGCTGAATATCTATACCGATATAGTATTGATATATTTCAATCAACGAATTAGGATCACCAGAAGAGAAAATGATATAAGATGAACGCCAAGGCAAGTCAATAAGGAAATGACGGTGGACACAGGACCATAGATAAGTAACCCTGAACCCTGCAATGGAGGCTTTTCATTTGATTACAGTTCTTTTACTATCTTCTCACATTTGCATGTTATGCTTTACAGTTTTATGAAAATGTTTTATTATAATGTTAAAGTTTTTACTGGCATGCTTTGTAAGTAGCATTCTTAAATGTTTTAATGCATGGATAGTTAATGATTATTTGCAAGCATGTTTTTAGTATTACTTTCCTTATAGATCCCGCTAGGGGATAAGAGTCGGTAGACTATTTATTGATTAAGATAGCAAGGACTTCGTCGGGAGCTCTAAATTATATAGATGGTCACCAAGGTGACAATGATGCCCTTAGGGACATACGCTATAAAGATAAGTGACATGTGATACATACTTACTTATTTCTCTTCCATTGTAATTAAATTATATTTTGCAAAACTAGACTGGTAATAACCCTTATGTAATGATTTCAACATGTGTTGGAAATCACAAACTTATCTTATTGTTTAATGAAAAGAATGCTAGTAGATTTCAAGTAAAGATTCCTTAACTGCTACTATCTATGAAACTCATGAACGTTTTTTAAAAGCTATGAAAGCCATGAACGTTTTATGTAAGTTTATGAAAGCTATAAAAAGGTTTATGAAATGCGTTTCCAGAAACCTATGATAAGGGGACTACAGTTACTCATGAGCTTTTCATTAAGCTCACAGGGTTTTATCATATAGTTTTTTAAGAAGGACCATGAAGTTTACAAACGCATATACAAATAAGCCAGGATGAGAATAGAGGCTTTAACTAGAGAAGGTTTCGTATCCTAACCATGAAGGTATCAACCTAAAGTAATGAACGCCAAAATGATATAACAGTTTAGAGAATAACAGAATAGGAATAATGTTATCATTGTTGTAATAGTTAGACTTTTATATGTAATGAAATGATAGGCTTATGTCATTGTAACTTTGATGTAAAGTTTAGTTATGCTATGCCAGGTATGATTGCATTTAAGAAAATTTTTATAGACACAAATTTTTGCTGCATGATTAGTATAACTGAATGCAATCTATTTGGACATGTCAAGAGGCCTTCGGGGTAGACATGTCATCAATACACTACAAAAGAGTTAGCGCATTAGCGAGGTTTCTAACTGGCTGGTTATTATCCTTAATCCGCATAGGATGAGTTCTAGGGATGTGACATGATTAGCTAACCCTTTTCATTTTGAATTCTTTTACATATTTTAATGACAATATCAAACACTAGAGTATTCTCACTCAAGTAATCTATAAAGGAATACCTAACGAAGTCATCTACCATGACTAGGATGTATCTCTTCCCACCAAGGTTTTCCATCCTTATTAGACCTATTTAGTCTATATGAATTAGTTCCAAGGGGTATGTGGTGGCAAGAGATAAAGATTTCTTATGTGAAACTCTTATTTTTTTAGCCTTTTGACATGTTTCACACACTCGAAAGGAATCTTTCCTAGTTTTGGTAGTCCTCGAACTAGGTCATTGTTAACTAACCTCTTGAGTTGTTTGTGGTTGACATGGCTATGAGTGCAGGCAGCGAAAAAAGTCTAGTCACGACTTTTAAAGTCCGCTCCCTCAAAGTGGGATAGGAACACGCCCTCTTTTCGGATTGGGGTGTACATGAATACACAAAAGAGACACCAAATTCTTTTAGGTTAAATAACAAGCAAACCTGATACAACCCATGAAGAATACATATAAAAATAATAGTAAAGAAAAATTAAAATTACATTGCTTTGATCCTATTTACATTCTAAACCCCTTGACATGGGTTAAAATAAAGTAAAGCAAAACTAATCTACTAATGAACCAAAGAAATCTGAATCCGGGAGCTAAGGTATGAGATGTGAAGGGTTAGGCACCCATCCTGCCCAGTCTGAATAGATTGGCCTTAAGTGTTTATCCACAAGGCTTAATATTTCATAACATAAACAAGATAAAGAGTGAGTATACAAATAATGATAGTAATGACATGAACGAATAAAAATACATCTAACAAAGAAGTAACTTAAGCCAAAAGAAGTGAAGAGAGAGAGAGAGAGAGAGAGAGATTGACATGAATGAAATAATAAAAAAGACATAATGGGGGAGATGGGATGTGGGAAAAAAGGATGTAAAGTAAATAGCTTAAAGGAAAAGAGTAGACTCAGGCCCATGAGGCGTCTTACGTATCTATTTAGATAATGGAATTAGAGCCAACGTAGTTTTCTAATTCAATTTATTCTATCAAGAGTGATAGGATAAATTAAATTAGGAAAAGAGAGAATATTAGGGTTTTAGGGAGCGTACCTGATTATTTATGTTAAATCAAACAAGGCTTCAGCTTGAACTCCTTGGATTGAATCTTTAATGGTGTGGAACTTCGTCTTCAATGGATTAGAACTATTGTTTGTGTAGAACAAGGCTTTAAGAACTATGGAAGAGAGAGAAAAATTATTACTGCAACATTTGGCTTTTTTATTTTTCTATCATTCCTCCTTGAATCTTTGAACCCTGAATTATGATGGCCAAGAGGTTTTATTTATAGGAAAAACGGTAAGGAGGTTTGATCCAAAGGCTCACAATGAATCCTATTGGTTGAATGGCTAAGATTAATGCTTAATGTGTAAGCAATTAGATATAGATATTATATTGTGCACAAAATCTACAATAAATCCCTAAGAATAAGGAAGAAAGGAAATTTGGCAAGTATTTAGTGGATAAGCCTATATTTACTACATCACCCTTAATTTGGTGGAGAATTTAGGGACAAAGAAATTACAAAAATGTCACTGAGACAAAAAAAAAAACTCAAAATTGTCCTTAAAGACCAAATTTACTAAAATAACTCCAAACGGGTAAGATGACATGGAAATTACATGTATACCCATGGATAACCAAAAGAACCTATATGGGATAGGAATATTCTATAATTATCAAAATGCCATCCAAATGCAAAATAGCACCAATATTATAAAAATACTCCTAAAAGTTGGGAAACCTCTAGTATTTACCAAACTACACCTAATGGGTAGGAAAATTAAAAAAATGACCAAAATGCCCTTAGTGGGTACTATGACTAGAATACCCTCAAGGGTCCTAATGTGTTACATGACCAAAATGCCCTTAGTGGGCATAATGAGTAAAATGTCAAAAATTCCCTCAGTGCGCATAATGAAAAAAATCACATGTCCTCTATGGATAAAATGACCAAAATGTCAAAAATGCCCTTTATGAGAAAAATGACGAAAATGACCTCTACGGGAAAAATGGCCAAAATGTCCTCTATAGACAAAATGACCAAAATGTAAAAAATGCCTTCTATGGACATAATGACAAAAATACCCTCTATGGGCAAAATGATCAAAATGTCCTCTATGGACAAAATGAACAAAATGTCAAAAATGCCCTCTATAGGAAAATGACAAAAATTCCCTCTACGATCGAAATGACCAAAATGTCCTCTATGGACAAAATGACCGAAATATCAAAAATGCCCTATATGGACATAATGAAGAAAATTCCCTCTATGGGCGAAATGATAGGAATGCCTTTTATAGGTGAAATGATAGATTACTAAAATACCCTTAGATGGGATATATTGTAACAATTTACCAAAAATGGTAAAACCAACTTTATTCAATCAAGGGTCTCCAAATGAGATGTCTACAATGACCTAATCTCTCATGCCAAAGGTTGCAAAAATTAACCTTAGCACTACTAAATGTGATGTTTGGATTAAGAGTAATGTAATAACAATTGTCGGATGTTCTTAATCCTAACAATATGCACTTCCTATTTTCATTCACTACTTTACATTCCTTTTTAGTGAAGCACATATTGAAATTACTATCACATAGTTGACTAATGCTAATTAGATTAGCCTTTAGTCCCTCAACATACAACACATTATCAAGTTTTGGGAAATCACCTAGGGTAATGGTTCCTTTTCCTAGAACAATTAACTTGTTCCCATCCCTAAAGTTGACCGCTTCTTCTTTATGACTCACAAAGTTAGTGAAGAGGGATTTGTCACCAGACATGTGCCCAGAACACCCACTATAATGGTACCAAGAATTTAAATTACTAGCTTTGAAGGCAATGAGAATTACTAGACATTTATGATTGTCCTTTCTTACCCAAATTTGCTTTATTGACTTCTTATGCAAGGGTGTAACTTGTTGTATATTGGGTTTAGATGTCTTTGGTTGATATCTAGGGGTTGCTATAGGTTTCACAACCTTTTTCATTTTTATGACTTTTTGAGTCATACTCCTAGACTTTTTGACATAAGTATTCAATTGTTGTTTTACCGAACACAATTCCTTTTTGTGTTTATTTGACATGTATTGATGTTATACATGCCTTCTCCTAGAGGCTCTACATTGCCTTCTAGGATGACCATCAATCCCACAAAAAGAACAATGAGAGACCTTGGGTTGAGTTTGGTCTTAAACTAATGTTGAGTGTTGGGTTAAGGTAACATCAGCCTTATTTGTTTGGTAAGAGAAACTAACTTAGGCTTAAAGGAAGAAGGAATAATTTTAATGGATGAAGATAAATTGTTAGCCATGTTTTCAAGGGTGCTTGTCATAGTCTTAGCTAATTTAAATTCTTCATCAAATTTTACACTCAATTCCTTCTTTTCAATTTCACAAGCCTCTAAGGATGATTTGAGAATTCCTACCTCACCCATTAGAGTATTTCTCTTTTGTTCAAAAATTTTAAGTTTTTCTAAGAAGAGGCCTTAACTTATTCAAGTTGACTCAACATGGTTTGGTCAACTTGTAAGGCACATTTTTTTCACTCAACTTTAGTTTCTTGACTAATTTTATATTAGCCTTCTTGAAATTGAGAAATTATATATTTAGATAATTGCTCATAAGCAATTTCTATATTAGTTTCAATTTTAACTTCACAAATCTCAAGATAATCACCTTTCATTGTTCACACTTATAGGAAATCAATCAATTTCCTTTGAAGGAAGGCTCTAATACCACTTCATTTGTGCTTAGGTCCCAGTGTGTTATTAACCTAGAAAGGGGGTTGAATAGGTATATATTAAATTTGTGATATATCCAAATCTTTCACCACAACACTAACAACTACTTCAAATGGAAAAAAATATGATAATTGCAACTACAATTAAAATTCAACAATTGTCTATAATTCAATCAATTATCCCAAGCCATTCAATTATGCAATCAATTAGTGTTGATCAATACATACCATTCAACTAAGCCCAATTGATTCACTAGTTCAATTTTAGTGTTAATTACTCAATTCA
Source organism: Nyssa sinensis (assembly GCA_008638375.1). Classification (NCBI taxonomy): domain Eukaryota; kingdom Viridiplantae; phylum Streptophyta; class Magnoliopsida; order Cornales; family Nyssaceae; genus Nyssa; species Nyssa sinensis. Next base: position 32,861,533 of record CM018034.1, read on the forward strand.
ACTCAAAATTCAACTAAGTGTTCAATCAACAATTCACCAATTCAAATTATAATTCAATTTGCCCAATCAATGTTTTCAATTATTAATTTCATATTCAATGAAGAAAATTGTGAAAACCTAATTGTAAAGTTAGCGGAAGCGATTAAATCTAGAAAATTAGTAATTGTAAAGATAGAGAGAGAAGAGTGCAAACCACAATAATGACGGAGAAACCACCTCAGAAAACTATCTTTGGTGGAAAACTCCAGAGCTGGCCGTGCTCAGGGAAGCAATTCATTATGATCGAGATTAAAATACACTTAAATTAGACATAGTATAAGTACCTTTAGCACCGTTCTATGCGTTCATGCTGTCAACCTTCTTTGAATCCAAAACTTTCTCATAGATGAGTTCTTCATACAACCGGACCCTCCTTTGGTCTCGAACTCCTTCGATCGAGCCTCTTCACAATTATGAATCCACACAACCTCGGTATCTACTGATTGCTCAATGCCAAATCCTTAAGGTTGAACTCTCTTCTCCAATGGTGAGATTAAGTAAATTAAGGGCTCTTTGTGATGATTAGGATCATGTGAAATTGATCAAAATCAATTGGTGGATTGAGTAGAGAATTGCATGATATGCAATATATGTTCTTCTCTTATAAAAGCTTTTAGATTAAACAATTACAAAGCTCTCACAAGTATGTAACTCTTTCTACTCTGTTCTCTCTATCATAAAACTGAATTTTCATCAATTATATGAAAGAGATCGGATCTCAAAAACTACTTAAAAATAGAAAATTTTATGTTACTATGTAGAGTTCATTCGAAACGAAGGTTGCTCGTTCGAACGAGCCACTAGTTCATTTGAACGAGTATGAAACTAACATCAAATAAGAAAAGTTCAGAGGTTGAACTCCTTCATTTGATTAAGACAATTCAAATGAATGAAAATGAACAAACCTAGCTTTTGTTGTTTGAACGGGCCACTTGGTTCATTCGAATGAGCTACAGAACATTGTTCATTTTTACTTTGTCTTGTGAAATCTATTTCCTTAAGGTTTTGAAATATGTATAATTTGAAAGATTGTTTCACAAACACAAGAGCACTATACACATGATGATATATAGACTACTATATGCTATGTATGCAATGTGTGAGATGCAAATCATAACAAAAGTCCAAATTACTCAATTACCCATCAAGTACCAAAATGGTTGGTAGATTATCACGGCAATAAAGCTTGAACCTTTTTAGCGTAGAACGGGTATTGATGTACACTAATCCTGGAACTAATGTAGTGATTACATTGAAAGAATGTTTTGTCAAAATTCAAATTAGCCAATTATAACTTTGGAGTCCAATCTTTACATTTTTGCCTACTTTAGTGCAAATTCAACACCTAGTGCAAATTGTAAATCCTGCACCACTAGCCGTAGGAACCACCATTATCAGTAATGGACTGCTCTATAAGTTTTCACTTCTTACTCCAACTGTCAATTCAATCTGCTATTTGTCACTTCAGGTTGTTATCTCCATGGCTGGGATACTAATCCTCTTCTAACTAGAGTCGATGTTCATCTTAACTTACTAACATATGGATATGTAACTTCTTAGTCATTCTTAAAAATATACAAGATAAAACCCTATGAGCTTAATGAAAAGCTCGTGAGTAACACCAGTCCCTTGTCATGGGTTTTTTGAAAACCCATTTTCATAACTTTGACAATTTTTAAAACTTTCATGGATAGATATAGAAAATATATGTACTGAAAGCTACTGGCATTGTTAAAACATAAACATATAATTGAGAGTTGTAAGATATTTAATTGAAATCATGCAAGAGTTTATGCTAGATAGTTTTATAAGTTAAACATGATATCATAAAATCTTATACTTGTGAGAAAATAAAACATGCCACACTTCTTAAAAAAACTTTCCTTTAAGACCATAGGTTGTCACATGGTGACTTATAAACTGAAGCTATAAAATATTTTTTCCCTTATGGACTATAAATGTCACCTTAACAACCATACTGCATTTTAGAGCTCTAGAATTACATGGCCCGCTATGCTATTCCAGTTCTAGACTTTAGGTAAGTCATGCTTATATAGACTTATCTAAAAGTCTACCGGATCTTAGCCCTCGGTAAGGCTTGTTGGGCACATAAAAACTACAAATATGCTTACAAAATATTCTTTAATATATCCATGTAATAAAAGATTAATCATGCAATTCAAATATTTATCTCGATATTCTAAAAATAGTCATGCAGATGAAACATTTAGCATAATAGTCTAAAACATGTCATAAAGTTAAAAAGAACTACATGTAATGTTATAAAGCTATAAAGAACTATATTTCATGGAAAAGTCTCCACTCTAAGGTTCAGGGTTACTCATCTGTAGTATAGAGTCTACAGTCACATTGTCACATCTCGAACCCCACCCTACGCAGATGTCGAGGACGTGACTGCCAGTCGGTCACGACGCGACCAACCAAAGGCAAATTCTGAACTTTCCAACGAATTGCACTCCAACTGTAGGGTCAGATGCAGCGGAATTTAAAACCTTTTCTTTGTGTCACGGGAATGCAACTCACTTATCCACCATAAAGGTATGTTCCACAGAGCAAGTCTAAATCCAAAACAGTTAACAGTTCTAAGTTCAGAGCATATCTAAAATCCGACATATAACAACAGAGCAGAACTATAATCTCTAGAGTACCGTTTATTTCCATGAGCCATAATTATCTATTCAGTACATGTAAATCAGGTTAGCCGTATCATATCACTCACCTGAATAACAGAATCAGTCCACAAGAATCCAGTCTCTACAGATCAGTGCCGTCAGATCCTTTACTTGAAGTGCCACTCGGCCTACCATGTCATATCATGGTGTCTTCTAATCCATCAGAGATAATCCCTAAAAAATGTTGGGGAATGGGGTGAGCTTCGAAAAGCCCAGTGAGTAACACAGGTTCCCTGTCATGGGTTTCAAACCCGGTCTTGTTTATGAATCACAAGGATAGTTCAATCGCTTTAGAATAACAGTTTTATAGATCTACTTGAATACAGTTTAAGTAGAATAAAACGGGACTGAACTAAACGGAACAACAAATCAGAACAGACGGAACAGTGCATGATACCAATATATCAATCGAGAGTATAGGCAATTAATTCAATATTAGAATAGGTCAGTACTGGGCGGAATATAACAGGGCATAACAAACAATATATCAGTTAGGCACAAAATCAAGCCTACTTATGCCAGACCGCTCATAATCAGAATGGTACCCAGAGTCAGACACATCATAGCAGAACAAAATCAGACAGACCATAAAACAGAACAAGACAGACCGAACAAAACAATAGTAGGACGGGACAAAATCATGCCACGTACAATACAGTATAAAAGTTTGCATTTAAAAACATGCATTCAGACAGTATAACTTTTAAAACCGTACAGTGCATCAAAATACAGTATCTATGCAGTAACTTATATACCAAATCAAGAATCCGGACAGATCATAACAAAACGGGACCATATATCAATCAAGACAGACAGATTATTAACGGACGGTACATAACGGGATCAGACGGAACAAAACACCAGTTCAAGTCACAGGCATAATCAAGGACAGAGGCATAACAGGACGGATCATAACGAAACAAAGCAGAGCAATACATCAATCAGAACAAGACATATCGAAACTGAACATGGCGGATCAAAACGGTACAATATCAATCAGGTCGAGTCATATCGAAACTGAATATGACGGAACAAAATGAAACAATATCAATCAGGACAAGTCATATCGGAACTGAACATGACGGAACAAAATGGTACAATATCAATCAGATCAAGTCATATCGGAACTGAACATGACGGAACAAAACGGTACAATATCAATCAGATCAAGACATATCGAAACTGAACAAGTCGGAACAAAACGATACAATATCAATCAGATCAAGACATATCGGAACTGAACAAGTCGGAACAAAGCGGAACGATATATCAATCAGGACAAGTCATATCGGAACTGAACATGACGAAACAAAACGAAACAATATCAATCAGGACAAGTTATATCGGAACTGAACATGACGGAACAAAACGGTACAATATCAATCAGATCAAGACATATCAGAACTGAACAAGTCGGAACAAAACGGTACAATATCAATCAGATCAAGTCATATCGGAACTGAACATGACGGAACAAAACGGTACAATATCAATCAGATCAAGACATATCAGAACTGAACAAGTCGGAAAAAAACGGTACAATATCAATCAGATCAAGTCATATCGGAACTGAACATGACGGAACAAAACGGTACAATATCAATCAGATCAAGACATATCGGAACTGAACAAGTCGGAACAAAACGATACAATATCAATCAGGTCAAGACATATCGGAACTGAACAAGTCGGAACAAAGCGGAACGACATATCAATCAGGACAAGGCATATCGTACATTAAATATATGCTTTTTAAACAGTATAACATTCAAAACAGTACAGAGCTTCAAAATACAATATCTAGACAGAACTTATACACCAGTTCAGGAGTCAGGGTTACTCACAAACTGTTACGGTTATCTCCTTGCACCAACAAATCTGATAACCTCCAGGTACGTCAGGCATCTCCATGTATATCCTGAATAATAATCATCAATCACAGACAGATCAGAACTCATCCATTCAGGTCTCATTCGTCATCTTAGGTATCTATCGGATCACCTAAGACAGCCTAGTAGCCTATCGCCCTTTCACTGGGTCTCACCCGAGGCTATTTCATTCTTTAATTAGGCTTAGCAGTTATCAAGATTATGATTTAAGTCATTTGGACTTCAATCGTTATCAGTTAAGCACTTATTTGGCCTTAGGGGCAAAATGGTAATTTCACCATTGCTGTCCCGGACCCTATCGTTGTCCTCAGAATGTCCCATATATCTCATGTATAAATTTGTAAGTCCCTTGGACTTCATTTGGTATCTACTTTAGACCGTCGGGACACATCGGTCATTTCTCGTTTTACGCGTTGACAGTTCCGGAGTCTTATTTAGCCCTTCAGTGTTCATAATTATACTTACGATAATTTATCAGATCAGATTGACCTTTATCTTGCACTCACAGTGCTCAAGGGTATTTTGGTCATTTTACGTTTTGTAAGATTCTGACCCCGGTTCGTCATTTATTCGGGTATACAGTTTCACCAGTGTTCGAGTTTCTATCGGTATCAGTTTCGTCCCAATCGGACTTCATTTGGGCTTCGTACAGTATTAGGGGTAATTTGGTAATTTCACGTGTCATATTTTTCGGCACGACAGTTCATAAAATGGACCTCACCGTTGGGTCCAGAGTGTCCGACATAATTAAGTTGGACTATCTGTTATGTTTAATTGACCCTGGGAATCATTAGGGGCAGTAGGGTCATTTACACTTTATGTGTCTGTATTTTTCGGGACTTCAGTTCGTTAAACGGACCTCACCGTTGAGTTCAAAACGCCCGACATAGTCAAAATAGACTGTCTTTTATTTTTATTTGGGTCTGGTGCCATCAGGGGCAGTACAGTAATTTATCACTTACAAGTCTATATTTTTCGGTACTGTATTTCCAAAATCGGACTGTACCATTGAGTCCGGAATGTTTGAAATAGTGAAAATACACTATTTATTTAATTTATTTGGACTTCGTTTGACATATTTAATGTCCAGGGGTAAAATCGTAATTTTACCAATTTAATAAAATAATTAAATAATTATTTTATTATTTAATTAATTTAGCAGGGGCTTAAATGTATAAATTTTCAACAGTCTGGGCCAATGTGCAATATTCAGAACTGTTGGGGGTAAATCTGTAATTTTCAGAAACATTTGGGGGTTAAATGTAAATTCAGAAAATAGGGGTTCAGACCCATTGGTTTAAGGGTTCACTGGCTGAACTGGTCCAAAACTCTTGTGAACCAACCGGTTCACTGACCCTCAGAAAACAGGGATAACATATCCCATTTAACCTCAATTGCCCCCTTATCCGTGTTTAGGATTAGCCAAATCCAAATTTTAATTTATTAACCGCGTTGCCAAACAGGCTGAATTCGATTTAAAATTAAAACGGTTAACACTAAAACGGCGCAGTTTCATTATTTCGGTGGCATCCTCACAGGCCGACACGTGTCCAGAGTCAACTCACCAACTCGATTCGACTCGGTCAACTCGGCCGAGTCAACTCTATCGTCCCCAACGAACAACTCAGTGTTGCCCTAATACCAGTCCCCATTTTTCTCTATTTCGTGCCATTTCAAGCACGGTTTCCAACTGTTTTTGGTTCCAATCAGTCCCTAGGTGTCATGCCAATATTTTGGCATCCATTTCATGCATCGAAGCCATGCATGGGGTGCTGTTTGGCCGATTGTCGCACAGAGTTTCAGTTCGGTCGTGTGGCCTTGTTCCTCAACCAAATCGCACACGGTTTGGTTCTTTGTGACCCTTAGAACAGGGGCTTCAATTCCCCATTTACAAATTTCAGTTTAAGTGTTTGTTTCAGATTTTGGGTTCCATGGCCGAAAGGAATAATTTCAGATTCGAGGGCCTTACTATGCGATTTTGGGTCGCGGTTGGTGTATTTGGGACCCTCTCAGTGTCTAGATTATTTCTAGACCATCAAAACTTGGTTTTAGGGAGGTCGAATCAGACCCAGTTTTCATGGTCCGTTAATGGAGGTCTGTTCACAGTTTGGGTATGTTCTAACCTATTCGACCCTCCCAATTAACTTCTGATGTTTACTAGGGCCCAAAAATCTCATGCATGCAGTTAACAGAGTTTGATTTCATCAAAACAGTAGTTAAATTTAACAAGGAAGAATCAGGTAGTTTAAGGTCATACCTCTCAAACAGTGGCTACTTCCTTGCCATCATGGTTCGGTTCAGGTTGTTGGCACCTTAGGTGTGCCTCAGTCAGTCGTGCCTCAATTCCCTTCTTGTCCTTTGGTGCATCTCCATGGACCACATAACTTCACATGTACATGCACACACACTTGCATGCACATGCAAGGCCTCACCTCCATTTCTCTCTAAGACCCTAACAGATCAGTCCCACACTCACAGGCGGTTTTTCGGACCTCTCAATTCTGAGACACCAGGGACAATAAGTACAAGTATGTGTATATATATTTTATGAATTGTTTTGTTGCATGCTTCTCCATTTATGTGTGTGTCCACATCAGAGAATCAGTAGGGTCATGGGGTGATGTGGGCTGAGGGAAGCTGATTTAATCCATCATATGGGGTTTGCATGTAACCTCATTGGTTGCTTTGGGTGGCAAGTTAGGGCAATACAGAGATATATACAAATAAGTTGCATATATATGCACAAAGTAATGGGTAGCCTAACTGGTAAGTTTTTGGGAAGAATTTATCCTTTCAAAGGTCAAGGGTTCAATTCCTTTGGCCTCCCATTTGGCCCCTTTTTCATCATTTTTGGTTTAGGCCACATTTGGCTGCGCAGTAATTCGGTTTTAGTGTTTGCTACATAACTTTCATTCCGTAGCTTCTTTTTCGACGCGGTTTCTTCCGGTCAGTTCTTATTTCTGTTATCTTTAGTGTCAGAGGTTCCGTGTCATTTATTATTCATTCAAGATTTCCCGGGTTAGCTAATTCGGGTTCCGTTAGTATTAAAACGGCGTTATTTCACCGAATTAATCAGTAATTTGGGTTCGGGTAAAGTACCCTTCCCTCCAGACATTTTCTTTATTTAATCGATCTATGGCGACCGCCTGGATTATGATTAATTCCTTAAATCATTCTGTAAGTCAGTATTAATTAATAATTAATTAATCATTATTAATTACACGGGATCGGGGTGTTACATCCTACCCCTCTTCAGAAAAGTTTTATCCTCAAAACTTGGTTGGTCCTATCTAGGAGATCCTGTCATCATAATCTCCCTTTTCAGTTTGTCTCTCGGACCGTCGTATCATTCGGGATACTATCCTTCCATCAAGAAGATATTTTATATCAGTTCTATACAGATTTCATGTCAGATACAGATATTCCCATTCGGTCAGATTTTCAATCATAATTGTATGATCTCATCTAGGTTCAATCATCAAACCCATATCACAAGCATCATTGCCAACGTCAGTATACTTACAGTCATTTTCCTTTCGGTTGTTGTGTCCATAATTATTCGTATGGACATATCTCCAAGTATCATGAGTCTACAACCTTAAATCATTCCAGTTCAGATCAGATTCGGAAATTCCAGTCCTCAGATACCTCAAAATTACAGGCATATCGTCTATTATCAAGACTTTCCCAATTCCACATCAGATCTCCAAAAGTGGAACTTTGTATCTATGGCTCAGGTACGCTGTGGTTCTCAATCATAACCTAGTGCTCTGATATTGCTCTGTGATACTGGTGGAATTCCAAAACTTTTCCAACTTCAGTTTTGATAATCTTAATTATCTTTCAACATTTGCTCTGATACCACCTCTGTCACATCCCGAACCCCACCCTACGCGGATGTCGAGGACGTGACTGCCAGTCGGTCGCGACGCGACCAACCAAAGGCAAATTCTGAACTTTCCAACGAATTGCACTCCAAATGTAGGGTCAGATGCAGCGGAATTTAAAACCTTTTCTTTGTGTCACGGGAATGCAACTCACTTATCCACCATAAAGGTATGTTCCACAGAGCAAGTCTAAATCCAAAACAGTTAACAGTTCTAAGTTTAGAGCATATCTAAAATCCGACATATAACAACAGAGCAGAACTATAATCTCTAGAGTACCGTTTATTTCCATGAGCCATAATTATCTATTCAGTACATGTAAATCAGGTTAGCCGTATCATATCACTCACCTGAATAACAGAATCAGTCCACAAGAATCCAGTCTCTACAGATCAGTGCCGTCAGATCCTTTTCTTGAAGTGCCACTCGGCCTACCATGTCATATCATGGTGTCTTCTAATCCATCAGAGATAATCCCTAAAAAATGTTAGGGAATGGGGTGAGCTTCGAAAAGCCCAGTGAGTAACACAGGTTCCCTGTCATGGGTTTCAAACCCGGTCTTGTTTATGAATCACAAGGATAGTTCAATCGCTTTAGAATAACAGTTTTATAGATCTACTTGAATACAGTTTAAGTAGAATAAAACGGGACTGAACTAAACGGAACAACAAATCAGAACAGACGGAACAGTGTATGATGCCAATATATCAATCGAGAGTATAGGCAATTAATTCAATATTAGAACAGGTCAGTACTGGGCGGAATATAACAGGGCATAACAAACAATATATCAGTTAGGCACAAAATCAAGCCTACTTATGCCAGACCGCTCATAATCAGAATGGTACCCAGAGTCAGACACATCATAGCAGAACAAAATCAGACAGACCATAAAACAGAACAAGACAGACCGAACAAAACAATAGTAGGACGGGACAAAATCATGCCGCGTACAATACAGTATAAAAGTTTGCATTTAAAAACATGCATTCAGACAGTATAACTTTTAAAACCGTACAGTGCATCAAAATACAGTATCTATGCAGTAACTTATATACCAAATCAAGAATCCGGACAGATCATAACGGAACTGGACCATATATCAATCAAGACAGACAGATTATTAACGGACGGTACATAACGGGATCAGACGGAACAAAACACCAGTTCAAGTCACAGGCATAATCAAGGACAGAGGCATAACAGGACGGATCATAACGGAACAAAGCAGAGCAATACATCAATCAGAACAAGACATATCGAAACTGAACATGGCGGATCAAAACGGTACAATATCAATCAGGTCGAGTCATATCGGAACTGAACATGACGGAACAAAACAAAACAATATCATTCAGGACAAGTCATATCGGAACTGAACATGACGGAACAAAACGGTACAATATCAATCAGATCAAGTCATATCGGAACTGAACATGACGGAACAAAACGGTACAATATCAATCAGATCAAGACATATCAGAACTGAACAAGTCGGAACAAAACGATACAATATCAATCAGATCAAGACATATCAGAACTGAACAAGTCGGAACAAAGCGGAACGATATATCAATCAGGACAAGTCATATCGGAACTGAACATGACGGAACAAAACGAAACAATATCAATCAGGACAAGTCATATCGGAACTGAACATGACGGAACAAAACGGTACAATATCAATCAAATCAAGACATATCAGAACTGAACAAGTCGGAACAAAACGGTACAATATCAATCAGATCAAGTCATATCGGAACTGAACATGACGGAACAAAACGGTACAATATCAATCAGATCAAGACATACCAGAACTGAACAAGTCGGAACAAAACGGTACAATATCAATCAGATCAAGTCATATCGGAACTGAACATGACGGAACAAAACGGTACAATATCAATCAGATCAAGACATATCGGAACTGAACAAGTCGGAACAAAACGATACAATATCAATCAGATCAAGACATATCGGAACTGAACAAGTCGGAACAAAGTGGAACGATATATCAATCAGGACAAGGCATATCGTACATTAAATATATGCTTTTTAAATAGTATAACATTCAAAACAGTACAGAGCTTCAAAATACAGTATCTAGACAGAACTTGTACACCAGTTCAGGAGTCAGGGTTACTCACAAACTGTTACGGTTATCTCCTTGCACCAACAAATCTGATAACCTCTAGGTACGTCAGGCATCTCCATGTATATCCTGAATAATAATCATCAATCACAGACAGATCAGAACTCATCCATTCAGGTCTCATTCGTCATCTTAGGTATCTATCGGATCACCTAAGACAGCCTAGTAGCCTATCGCCCTTTCACTGGGTCTCACCCGAGGCTATTTCATTCTTTAATTAGGCTTAGCAGTTATCAAGATTATGATTTAAGTCATTTGGACTTCAATCGTTATCAGTTAAGCACTTATTTGGCCTTAGGGGCAAAATGGTAATTTCACCATTGCTGTCCCGGACCCTATCGTTGTCCTCAGAATGTCCCATATATCTCATGTATAAATTTGTAAGTCCCTTGGACTTCATTTGGTATCTACTTTAGACCGTCGGGACACATCGGTCATTTCTCGTTTTACGCGTTGACAGTTCCGGAGTCTTACTTAGCCCTTCAGTGTTCATAATTATACTTACGATAATTTATCAGATCAGATTGACCTTTATCTTGCACTCACAGTGCTCAAGGGTATTTTGGTCATTTTACGTTTTGTAAGATTCTGACCCCGGTTCGTCATTTATTCGGGTATACAGTTTCACCAGTGTTCGAGTTTCTATCGGTATCAGTTTCGTCCCAATCGGACTTCATTTGGGCTTCGTACAGTATTAGGGGTAATTTGGTAATTTCACGTGTCATATTTTTCGGCACGACAGTTCATAAAATGGACCTCACCGTTGGGTCCAGAGTGTCCGACATAATTAAGTTGGACTATCTGTTATGTTTAATTGACCCTGGGAATCATTAGGGGCAGTAGGGTCATTTACACTTTATGTGTCTGTATTTTTCGGGACTTCAGTTCGTTAAACGGACCTCACCGTTGAGTTCAAAACGCCCGACATAGTCAAAATAGACTGTCTTTTATTTTTATTTGGGTCTGGTGCCATCAGGGGCAGTACAGTAATTTATCACTTACAAGTCTATATTTTTCGGTACTGTATTTCCAAAATCGGACTGTACCATTGAGTCCGGAATGTTTGAAATAGTGAAAATACACTATTTATTTAATTTATTTGGACTTCGTTTGACATATTAATGTCCAGGGGTAAAATCGTAATTTTACCAATTTAATAAAATAATTAAATAATTATTTTATTATTTAATTAATTTAGCAGGGGCTTAAATGTATAAATTTTCAACAGTCTGGGCCAATGTGCAATATTCAGAACTGTTGGGGGTAAATCCGTAATTTTCAGAAACATTTGGGGGTTAAATGTAAATTCAGAAAATAGGGGTTCAGACCCATTGGTTTAAGGGTTCACTGGCTGAACCGGTCCAGAACTCTTGTGAACCAACCGGTTCACTGACCCTCAGAGAACCGGGATAACATATCCCATTTAACCTCAATTGCCCCCTTATCCGTGTTTAGGATTAGCCAAATCCAAATTTTAATTTATTAACCGCGTTGCCAAACAGGCTGAATTCGATTTAAAATTAAAACGGTTAACACTAAAACGGCGCAGTTTCATTATTTCGGTGGCATCCTCACAGGCCGACACGTGTCCAGAGTCAACTCACCAACTCGGTTCGACTCGGTCAACTCGGCCGAGTCAACTCTGTCGTCCCCAACGAACAACTCAGTGTTGCCCTAATACCAGTCCCCATTTTTCTCTATTTTGTGCCATTTCAAGCACGGTTTCCAACTGTTTTTGGTTCCAATCAGTCCCTAGGTGTCATGCCAATATTTTGGCATCCATTTCATGCATCGAAGCCATGCATGGGGTGCTGTTTGGCCGATTGTCGCACAGAGTTTCAGTTCGGTCGTGTGACCTTGTTCCTCAACCAAATCGCACACGGTTTGGTTCTTTGTGACCCTTAGAACAGGGGCTTCGATTCCCCATTTACAAATTTCAGTTTAAGTGTTTGTTTCAGATTTTGGGTTCCATGGCCGAAAGGAATAATTTCAAATTCGAGGGCCTTACTGTGCGATTTTGGGTCGCGGTTGGTGTATTTGGGACCCTCTCAGTGTCTAGATTATTTCTAGACCATCAAAACTTGGTTTTAGGGAGGTCGAATCAGACCCAGTTTTCATGGTCCGTTAATGGAGGTCTGTTCACGGTTTGGGTATGTTCTAACCTATTCGACCCTCCCAATTAACTTCTGATGTTTACTAGGGCCCAAAAATCTCATGCATGCAGTTAACAGAGTTTGATTTCATCAAAACAGTAGTTAAATTTAACAAGGAAGAATCAGGTAGTTTGAGGTCATACCTCTCAAACAGTGGCTGCGTCCTTGCCATCATGGTTCGATTCAGGTTGTTGGCACCTTAGGTGTGCCTCAGTCAGTCGTGCCTCAGTTCCCTTCTTGTCCTTTGGTGCATCTCCATGGACCATATAACTTCACATGTACATGCACACACACTTGCATGCACATGCAAGGCCTCACCTCCATTTCTCTCTAAGACCCTAACAGATCAGTCCCACACTCACAGGCAGTTTTTCGGACCTCTCAATTCTGAGACACCAAGGACAATAAGTACAAGTATGTGTATATATATTTTATGAATTGTTTTGTTGCATGCTTCTCCATTTATGTGTGTGTCCACATCAGAGAATCTGTAGGGTCATGGGGTGACGTGGGCTGAGGGAAGCTGATTTAATCCATCATATGGGGTTTGCATGTAACCTCACAATTGAAAATCCTCACAATCTCGGTATCTACCGATCGCTCAACAATGACTCCTCAAGGTTGAACTCACACTTTTCAATGGTGATTTGACATGGAATTAAAGCTCTTTGTATTGACTTGGATCATGTGATTTGATCTAAATAAATAGAAGATTAGAGTAGAGATATACATGATATACAATTATGATTGCTCACTCATGAAAGCATTTATATCTCTCAAGTGTATAGTTCTCTGAATTAGAACTCTCTCTCACTTTTTTCTTTCTCATAGAAACTTAAATTTCATCAATATATATGAATGAGATCAGATCTCAAAATAAGCTTGAAAATAGAAAAAAAAAAAACATTTGCGCAATGTTAGTTCGAACGAATCATTGGTTGTTCGAACGAGCATGGAACAAACATCAAATGAGCAAAGATCAGAGGTTGTAGCTCTTCGTTTGATACAGACACATCGAACAAATGAGAATGAGCAAAAATGAAGCCAATGGTTTTTTCGAACGAGTAGCAGAGAGTTGATCATTTTCTACTTGTCTTAATAACTCAATTTTCCTAAGTATTTTGAAATATGCATTATTAGGAGAATTATTTCACAAACACAAGGTAACTACACACATGATGATATGATGTCTCATATATGCAATGTGTGTAATCCAAATCAAAGTAAAAGTTTGAATTACCCAATTTACCCTTTAAGAACCAAGACGGCTGGAAGATGATCACAACAATGAAACTTGAACCATCTTGGGGTAGAACATACATTGAGATACTCTAAGCCTAGGAATAATGTAATGATTACAATCAAAGCACGTTTTGTCAAAACCGGATTAGCTAATTACAACATTAGACTCTATGGTCCTAACAAAAATATTTCATCAGTTATCTATATCATGTAAAATATTTAAAAACATATTGTTTTGGACATGCAGTTAAAACATTGAGCATAGTGATCTAAAAATATCATAACAGTAAAATAATTTCATGAGATCTCATAAAATTGTAAAGAATTGCATGTGATATCATAAAACAGTAAGGAGCTGCATTTGAATTAGAAAAGTCTCCATTTCAAGGTTCAGGGTTACTCACCTTTGCCTTTAGCTTAACTATTTATTATTGATCCTTGGCTACCTTGTAGCTACTTTCACATTCTTGATCCCGGTGTGATTCTATTTCTATAAAATTGTTACCTATGCTTTCGCAATTCTCAGAATGTTCGCGGGCAACTTCTAGTCTTCTCCTCATGCCCCAAGCCATAGAAGGAGTTCTGATTATGAAAGGCCAACAACTTATTACTTCAAGCCACTTAGTCATCAATTGTTTCCTTCTGTCATTCCCTTTTTTCCATTCTTCATCATCAATGGCATACGTGGATCCTATGGCAATGATTAACATTCATAAAGTGTTAATTTTAGGGTGCATTTCTTAAGCAACTATACCTTTCAAATATTATTTGGTGAAACGGACTCCACCATTGAGTCCATAATAGTCATAAAAGCTTAAACATGGAGTTTCATAATTTTGGTGTTTGTTTGACAACTTAATTTAGATTGTAAAGTTGAACAAATTTTGTCCATTGGTCTTCGTTTATATATTTAGGAAATTAGTTTGCTAAAACAAACCCTGCCATTGGGTGCAAAGTACTAAAAAAACTTTAGGTTAGGCTTTTTCGGATCTTAATTTGGTCATATGCAATACTAATTATGCTATATTTAATTTCTAGGGACGTAGGTGTCATTTTTTTATTTGTTTAGGGACAAAGTAGTCATTTTGACATATATAGGGGCATTTTTGTAATTATTTGAAAATCAAGGGCCTCTATGTAACTTTTATGACTTTCTATTTTAATTTCATAATTTTTTAATTTAGGAGGGTATTTTAAAATTAATTTTATTAATTTTAAAGCTTCAATATAATTAAATAAATCTCATGGGGTCAAACTATAATTTCAAAAAGGTCAATATTATTTTCTATTTTATAGGGTTATTTTTTAATTTTAAAAGTTTATGGTTTAGGAACTATTGGGGTTGGTTTATAATTTCTTAAAAATCTTTAAATGAGTCATCCAGTTTAGTTGGATGTTAACCAAACCATCCCTATTACCCTAAAAACTGGCTAGTTTGTCCGGTCCATGACGTCATCGTGACATAGGAGTGGTGTCATCTAAACGACGACATCCCACTTATTTATTTAATTAAACATAAATCAAAATGACGTCGTTCTAATTAACCATTTTATGTATTTGGACCGGGTCAGCCCGAATTCGACCCAACCCATCAGGGTCATCATCTTCTTTGCGTCAGTTATTGTTCACAAAAATCGAGAATTTTCATAAGTGTTTCTGTGGCATTCTGACCATCTTTTCAATCTATTTTTGTTTATAAACCTCATTTGAGACTCTAACTTAGATTTTTAAATTAGTTTTGAAGTTCAAATCGAGCTTAAAAATTTATTCCAAGTTGTTATAGCCAATCTATATCATGCTTTTATGTGGCTTCATTTCTTCACCAAATTAGATGAGGTTAGTTGGGTTGGATTCCTTAGGTCTGAAGCTTCATTTTCATGTATGAAGTTTTGAGTTTGGGGCCTTGTTTAGTCATTACAATTTTTGGACCCAAAACTATAAGTTTAGATTTCTTGGTCCACAGTGGACCAAACGACCTAATTCTTGTGGATTCATGATCCTCGTAACATCTAGTTCAGGTTTCAATTAATAGATTTGAGTTTATTTCTTGTTGGTTCAGACCTACCATTGAAGGCCCTTTAATGGCAGTTCATGTTCAGTCCTACCATTCTAGAGGTCTAGCGACTAAAGTAATCAACCTATCATGTATAAAATTCACACAAGAACTTAAATAGGTCAATGTTTTGAGTTCTAACCTTGTGTTTGATGGATTTCTAAAATTTCTTGATTTTTTCTCTCTCCTCTTTCTCTATGTCCATACAACCTCTTCTCTCTCTTCTTGCACGCCTTGCTTCCTCCAACTTTCTAGTTTTTGAGACCTTAATTCGTTGGTTAGGAGGCTTTATATATAATGAGTTCTTCTTGGCTTCTTCTTGAAGGGATTTTTCATATTGGCTAAGTTAGGTGGGCATGAAGGGCAATAACAGCCCTTGTAGACTGCCATGGTAGGCTCTCCACATGGCTTTGTGGCTACATGCCCTTCAAGCCTTTCTTTTCCCTTTTTTGAAATTTTTGTGCATTATATATACATATATATATATATATATATATACACATATAAACACACTAATACACCTTACTAGGTGTGCTAGCCCTCTAGGTCATGTGCTAGGCACACGGAAAGATTAAGAATACTTTTTAATTATTTTTATGTATTTTTTTAAATTTCTTTTAATTTTTCCTAATTATTTTCCATGTATTTTACGCACATTTAAACATTTTACTGTGTGTATTAGCCTCTATGTATCATGTATAGGTCATCCTAATTTTTGGAGTACTATTTGCATTTTCCTTCTATTTTTCCTAAATTTTTAAGTATTTATTTCTTATTTTATTTATTTCTCTTAATTATTAAATAACTAATTATATTAATAATTTAAGTGAATTTTACTTCTATTTTTCCTAAATTTTAAGTATTTATTTAGTGTAGTAATTTTCCTACATTTTAGGTTAGTGATATTTTAATCAGTCAACCTTTTAGTTTTACTAACCCAAGTTAGGTTGGATTGACCCTAGGTTAGGTTAAATGCTGACCTGACCCTATATGGATGATGATCTAGTTAAGGTTTAGGGTTGACTGATCATTTGAATAGCCTTTTAACCCTAGTTTGGTTCATACATAGTCAAAGTACTCAAAGAATTTTGAAAAACTTCTGTTCATTGCTAACACATCATTACACTGTCATAAGTCCAATCTACTGGGTGTGGGTGTTACAATAATCACCAGAATTGTGGTGGGAGGCGAGTGTGTGCCTTGGGACGACATCATGCATAACAAGGAAGATGAGATTTTTCAACTCTTAGGGCGATAGCTTGTATTGGCGTCCGACAGCACTGTCCAGGTTAAGCACATTGGAGAGGAATTCCATTATCATAATTGTAATGGCGTCTCCATAAAGAATCAATTTATTAGAGCATTCAGGCTCTTTGTGTTTGTGTAGACCATTTTTTCCAATCTCGGTAATACCATCCATCTTTGGTGTGTCCCAATTCTAGAGGGTGTGAATAATTTCGGACGCTTCAATTTGGGTGGCACCGCAATGGCGATTTTGTACCGATAGATGTACTCTTTGCCTCAAGGAATCGTGAAGGGACTTGGCATCCTCAACATTGTTTGAGAGGTATGACCCCTCAAACTTTTTCTTTCCTTTAGAAAACAACATTTGATCTCTTTTTCCTATTTTGACTGATTTGGGCCCACGAGGTCCTTCAACTGTTGTCAATCCCACTCGTGGAGCCTGAGGAAGATGTATTTCCCCCCATGTGGTGGTGGAGGAAGGAGAATAGGTGAACCTATCATGGCATAAACTCAGTTCATAAATTTCGAGTGGCTTTGGACACCGTAAGTTTCTTTTGCTTGAAAAATTTTCCCAATATTCATATGATGTTAAGAATTCATGTTTTCTCACTTATGACAAATTCGCTGGAACCCATGGGGGGAGGTTTCGAACTCAATGGAGAAGAGTATTGGGATAGTGTGTAAGTGCTTGATTTTAAAGGGCCACTTTGAGAAGGTTTATTACCTAGGCGAGAGGGTGGGTCACCAGGTGGACGTGGCCGCAAGGATTTTCCCACCTTCAGCTTCTCCGACTGATATAAGGGAGATAGTTCCTCTAACCCAGGTTTCCTTGAGCTTTATGAGCGGGTGCCTATGTAGTGATTTTTCAACCAATTCGAGCACTTGACAAGCTATTTGGAAGGGTTGATGCCTCTTTTAATTAGGGGTCTACCTCTATCTCCTAAGACTGGGCGTCCTAACGCCAGTGACAAGTCATCACAAGAAGTTGCCTCCATAGCTGTCGATGCAGGGTTACTAGTAGCTTTTCCAACTTTCAATGTGTTAGTGATGACAAATGACAAGACTATCAAACTGGAGGAGCTCACTTGTCCTCCTAATTCTATCGAGTGACTTCTGTATCCTAACCACTTGACTAGAGCAAATCTCTCACTTGGTACTTTCTATATTATCTTTTTTGCTTTAGGATAGACTAACTCTTTGTTGAGAGTTCAGGTGGCACGGACCATTTATGAGGAGGCTTGTGTCTACATCATTACATTGAAGCACAAAATCACTCAGGTTATTGTCAAATCAGATATTGTGAGACTCTACTCTTATTTTGCACACTTGTGTGGCATGGACAAGGTTCTTTCATCTTGAGAGGATGAGCCAAGGTTCGGTCCAACTTGGAGGAGGAAATCCTAGTAGTAGCGGAGGAGGAAGTCCTAGCAGTAGCCAAGCGACTCAAAGAAAAAAGAAGCGGACCAACCAAAAATCTCCTATTGGCAACTAACTAGGTCGAGTAGGGCCTCAAGATAAGTCTAAGAGAACGAAGATGAGGACACTGAGGAAGAAGAAGCGTCCCCTCATCTGACTCGACACGAAGAAGGAGCACAGCGAGGTCACTGTTAGATTTGACTTATTTTTTATGTCTTTCAATTATGAACAATGCTATTTCCTTTTATGTTTTTTGAAGGAATAGATCTTGTTTTGAGATTAATGAACATGTGCATATGTATGCACTTTTTACTTTTATAACAATGACAAACATGTTTAATGAATAACACACAAATAAAATGACACCCGATGTGCTTCGGGTTGCACAAACATGACAAAACATGAAAAAGGCCGAAACCAAGAAAAGTGTCTAGAGAATCCCTTTGTCTGCCGATAGGCACACAAAGAGAGGGGCTTCCTTACTTATGTTCCGATCAGCACTCAGGGTGTTCTAATCGGCATCGAGTGGTGCTTTACCCAATTTCACAACAATTGCATATTTTTTCAAAAATTGGTCTCCTAAACTGACTTAGTAATAGATTTATGGGGTTTTTAGGATATAAAGTGAACCCTAGACTTTGAAAAATGTATCTTTGACCTTTTCTAGCCTTAGTATCCTTCATTCTACCTCTTAGTTTCCATGGCTTCTTAGTGATGAATGTGACTTGTTTATTAACAACTTCGTTCATGGATAAGGTCTTTCTCTAGCTCAAAGAAAATCAATTTAGGAGCATTGAAGCTGAAGTCTCTTCATTCTCTTGCTCGAGCTACGGTGGATTGGGCACAATTAAAGGCCAATACATGATTTTGGGATCCTGTTTATCACTGTTTTTGCTTTAACTTGGAAGAACTATGTCCGAATTTTAAAGAATTTTGTGCCTTCTTTGATGTTACTATTCAAGGTAAGATGATCATTCCTACCATCAAACTAGGATATTCTTCTTCTTTATCTTCTTTGCTAGACTTGAATTCTGAAAAGGCAAATACTTTACTTTAAAGGGAACCCTTTTCCTTATTCCTCATATTGGAGCTCTTTATAAACCAAGAGGTTAGTCGTACCAAACTAAGTGTTTTTGCTTTGTGTCATATTTCATGATTTCTGATAATTCAAAAGCTCAAAAAAGTTGACGCCCAATTGATTGATGTTGTGTTTGAGATAAATAATGCAAACAATATGATGGGCATTGTCTTAGCCCAAACTCTGAATCGGTTGGACAAGGTCCACAATGATCGGTCCGATAGCTTTAGTAGTAACCCCTTATTGTCGACGACATGGCTGCAAGACAAGTTGAAGTTATTGGAAACCTCCAATGCAACTCCTTATGTAATACCCCGACCTAAAATACTAGGTCATATTGGCACGAACTACGAGGCTAAGAAAAAGTGTATAAAGATTGTTACACTCAACAAAATAATTAATCAAATTGTGTGATTGATTAATTAAAAGTATAAGAAATATTTATATTAATTATAAATATTATATTATGTATTTAAATATGGTTAAGTATACATGCAAGTGGGTATATATATATATATATATATACATACATATGTGTATACAAAGGCATAATTGTGTAAAAATGTCTACACTTAAGAACATAGTTAATTAATTTAAAATAATTAATTGAAAATAAATAGAAAGTATTAAGATACACACATACACACATTAAAGGTGTATTTTGTGTGTGAATACATGGTCAAGTGTATATATATGTGTAGGTGTATACATGGAGAATTAAATATATATATATATATATATGTATATATTATATAGCATATAAAATCATGCTAATACCTAAAGGGAAATGAGGTGTGTGTGTGTGTGTCCAAGAGGGTTTGGTGTGTAAGTTATATTATATGTGTATAAATATATATATATATATATATATACAAAACAAAACACCACCCACTCATACACAGCCACTTGGCCTGCCCCAAACAGTGACTAAGGTCACTCATTTGAGATACTGCAGCAAGCAAGGGGTAAGCTAGTTGGTGGGGGCAAATCAGATTTTGCAATTAATGATCATTTGTGCAGTATGTACATATATACATATATGATATACACACACACCATTCGTCCAAGCAAAAGGAAAAGAAAGAGAGAGAGGAAGGAACTGAAGAGAATAGAGAGAGAAACCGAGCAAGAAGAAGGTGAAAACAGTGAGGAAAAAGGTAAGAATGTGAAATTATCGTTTTGCTCTCTCTCTAGAATTTCTCTAAGAATGAACTGTTTTAAGCTTTGATATTGTATATATGACATGTAGAACATGTTTAGACAAGATTAGGAATGAAATTTCAGCTTTAAAACACTTAAAAACATGGGACCCATAAGCCACTCCATTGATGGACCTTGGAAAACCCAGGTCTGAATCGACCATGACAGTATAGGATTCTGAGCATCGGGACTCAAAATAGACCCAGAGGGGGTCCCAAAGACATACCTGAGCGATCACAGAACTCACTATAGCCCCTCGAAATTGGAAATGAAGCTACGGGTTTAAAATTCAATCCGTCAAAATACACGACCAAACTGAAAATATAGAACGGGGACTTGAACCCCATGACTTTTAGGGCACGATGCAACAAGTTTCATGAAAAATGGACCTAAAATAAGGGTGCTAGAACGAGTTGCAGGTCACGGTTATCATCTTGAAAACAGACCACTTAGAGTTTGATTCGAAGCTTGAAATATATGTTAGATTAATAGTATGATATGCAGAAATTGTTTTGTATTGAAAACAGTGAATAACCGGGCTCAAAGTATCACGAAATTGAAAAGAAAATTTTTTGAAAATTAGGGCTACAGTAACCCTAGAGTTGGGGACGATGAACAGTGCCGGGTATCGGGTCGGGCCCCGACCAGACTAAAAACTGGTGAACCGTTTAAAATGAAACTGTGTCGTTTTGAACCTGAATTAATTTAAATTAAACCTTAGGGCTGACATCATCATGACGTCAGCATTGTAACAGAACCGGTTAGAACCGGACTGGACCGGACAGGTTGCCTTTGATATGAACTGAACCCTCTGGTTCAGTTTAAGACTTTTGAATAATTACAAACTGACCCCGACTGTTTAACAAAATTCCCCTATGGCGCAGATTTTGGGATTTTTATGCAATTATACCCCTGAAAATTAATAAAAATAATAAAATAATAAAATAATTATTTAACTATTTTGTTAAAAGAGAATAATTACCATATTGCCCCTGGACCTTAATAAGGTCAAACGGAGTTCAAATTTAATAATTAAATAGTGTAATCTTACTATTTCGGGCATTCCAGACTCAACGGTGGAGTCCGAATTATGAAAACAAGTCCTGAAAAATAAAGACACGTAAAGGGTAAAATAACCAAAATACCCCGGTGTCCAATCAAGGCAAGCCATATATGTATTCTTACTATCTTGGACCTTCTAAGTCCAATGGTGAGGTCCACGACATGAGAAGAGGTCCCAAAAAATTGAGACTCGTAAAAATGCCAAAATGACCAAATTACCCCTAGTACCCTAAAGCCAAATTGAAACTAGAGAAAGCCTAAACTGACTTTCTTCGACGCTCTGGACTCAATAATAGAGTCTATTCGACCAAAAGAAGTGTCTAAAATAAAAAGACATAAAATTTGATGAGTAGCATCTGTTAGATGACTATGGACTGAAATATTGCCGAAGTATTAAACTCAGGCAAGTACGAAGAAATAAAGTATGAAAAGACACGACGCGTTAACATGTGAAGTAAATAACTTTAAATTAAAGTTAATGGAGCTACCAGAAGAGTATAGGTCGAAATGAGTTAAATTCCTAACATAATAAATTGTGTCGTTGGTTAAGAGTATGAGTTAAATCGGTTAGGATGAAATACGATTGAAGCATAAGTTAAGAAACATCGATAGATGATATTGCAGTAAATGTGAAGTTAATGAGACTATTTATGAATTGTTTTTAGGAATTACGGAGGAAGTGGGCAAGCACATTTTAGCACTAACCCTAAAGGACCGAGGTGAGTAACCCTGTATTTGAACTGGAGATTTAACTCCATATATTTGAAGAAGTTTTAAGTTCAAGTAATTGCAACCTTTGAATATCAAATTCAGCCTTTATATGATTCCGTTCTTTTAAAATATTATGTTACGGCATGCTTGATATATGTTTTATATTCAGCTCTTTTCTTGAAAATAATTAGCATGTCTAAATCAAATGCAAATCTCTTTAAATATTCTAAATTTGATCATCACACGTATTTGAAGCTTCATGGTAGAAGTTATACATGTCATGTTTTAAATACTCATGAACGTATCTATTGAAGAAGTCATGTGATAAATGTTTTACAAGATAAACAGTACTAAGTACCACCACATGCTGACGTTGAAATCCTTCGGGATTCAACTATGACACGAAGAAATGCCCGGTAGCAGGATCTAATCCCCCAGGCAAATGAGATATCTCCATTGTAGCATTGCAGTAAAACGGGAATCTGGTTCGAAACAGATTCCACTTAATTAAATAGAAAAGATGACAAAGTGATTTTGAAAATGAAAGCAGGTTTTACCCTCATTTTCAAAATACATATTTATGTGTTTTAAAGTTTATATACTTTATTAACGAAGTACGAGTTTAGCTTGAACACTTTAATTGTTTCAAAGCTATCTGTTTTATGAAATGCATATGTTTCGAGTTTTATATACTCTATTTAAGGATGACATGTTATGTTATATGTTTTGAAGTTCATAAGTATAAGCATAGCTTGAATGTTTTAAATGTTTCAAGCCATCCGTTTTGAGAATGCATATATCCTGTGTTCTAAATTGTACGAACAATTGGTAGTGAGTATTTTATAAACTCTCAAGTGATAAACCACTACCAGTTGAAAACCCCATGACGAATGCAGGAATTACTCACAAGCTTAGATTAGCTTACCCGGACTTTGTTCGGATCCCCCTTTCAGGTAAATGACAAAAGGCAGTTTTGATTTGAAGACGAAGACGATGGATCTGCCATATTGGGAACTTGTACTTAAGTAGTTTCCTTATGAAGCCATGTGAATTTTTAGTACGAACTTCCTGTAGTAGTAAACTGGTATAAAATATAGTATTAAGCCCTCAGGGCAGTGGTATGTAATATTATAAAGTCTTTAAGTTTTTAGATATGCTCTGAATGTATGATGATACATGTATACCGAAATGTGAAAAGCGGCAGTACCGGACGGATGTGCAAATTTTGAAATAAGAAAGAAAAGAAAAAAGTTTTTCACGCTTCCGCAACCACTTGAAAACACATCTATCTGATACCGCTGCAGATGCGAGCCTTCGCCCAAGGGTCCTCGGGCCTGAGGGTGGCGGTCGCAATGCGAAATCCGTAGAGGGTGGGTTTCAAGGTCGTGACACCTTATCTCCCGAAGCATTACTGTTTGGCAACACCATTGATAACAAAGGAAGACGAACGAGGTTGGGGTGAATTCCTTGCACAACTCAACCTTTATGACAATGATTGGTCAACTTTTCGTTGGTAGAGTAGGGCTCCTCGCTTGCATTTTCCTTACTATTCATGCATATGTCCTATAAAGCCTCAGAAAAACTTCATTTTATTACCCCATCAGGATATTGTGCCAATTTTGTTGTGATTAGATTGCTCCTAGGACTTGGGGTCCTCACTTCGTGGAGGAAGAATTGACTCATTCATGGCTACCAAAGTGTCTAACTCTTAGGAAGGCATTCATACCACTGATCTGAATAATGAAAATTATTCTGGTTAGATGCTTATGATAAAAGAACACTTGTGGTGGCTTTGGGATCAGGTTGGAGAAAGAAAGGATGTAACGACCAGACCTCGATGGCAAGATATTGTCCACTTTGGGCCTTCGGCCCGCATGATTTTGTTCTTAGGCTTTCGCCCAAAAGGCCTTTTGTTATATGGGGTCAGTCCGCACTTATGAATACCCCCGCTTTCCTTTCCCTAGGCGATGTGGGATGCTAAGTTCACACGCCTCCTAGCCTAGGGAAGGGAAAGCGGGGTATTCATAAGTGCGGACTGACCCCATATAGCAAAAGGCCTTTTGGGCGAAAGCCTAAGAACAAAATCATGCGGGCCGAAGGCCCAAAGTGGACAATATCTTGCCATCGAGGTCTGGTCGTTACAAGTGGTATCAGAGTGCACCCCAGCCGGAAGTGTGCCTGAAGCGAAAAAGGCTCTTCGACGAGGACATCGAGCCTCGTGAGGGGTGGATGGCTGGCTAGGAGGCGTGTGAACTTAGCATCCCACATTGCCTGGGGAAGGGAAAATAGGGGTATTCATAAGTGCAGGACTAACCCCATATTGCAAAAAGCCTTTTGGGTGAAAGCCCATGAACAAAATCGTGCGGGCCAAAGGCCTAAAGCGGATAATATTTTGCCATCGAGGTCTGGTAATTACAAAGGAACCTCAAGAGACAATTTTCTTTGAAGAGATTGGGATAGATATCAACGTGGATATTGCTTCAAAGTTTGAAGCATATGTGGCACTTGATAAAGATCTTGCTTAAAAGAAACAATGAGGCTAGAATGGGAAAAATGATGTCGGATAAAACAAGAAAAGGGGAAGATAGCTAGTTCAACCCCTTCTAGTTTGAAAAGAAAGTGAGGACAACCTAAGAAAGGGTGAGAGTTGAAATGCAACAATGGTGAATTTGAATTTCATTGTTTCTCCTTACAGATGGACACGAGAAACAACTACTTAGGCTTCTTTGAGAAAGAAATAGATCGTTTCTTTGAATTTGGAGGAAAATTGACAAAGAAAGAGAAATGAGTATCCCTTGGTAATGATGCAAATTTTTTTTATTTTTTATTTAGAAGTAGTTAGTTCTTGTTAAACTTTGGCCAAGTCACTTGAGCTTTCACTAGTCATAGAACAAAAGATTGATCATTTACTTTTGGATTAAAAGCTATTAAAAGTTTATTACAATTTTTGAGACCACATTCACAATGACTTCATGAGCTACCTACATTCCCCAATATTTCTTATAGCAATGGCTGATGGGGGGTTCAAGTCATCATAGTTTAGTTACAAGGCAGCTACCCCTAGACATTGTATCTCTTGAGTTGGTCAAGGTTGGTGGAGGATGAGAACTCGTCGCTATCTATATATGTAAGCCACATTGCTTCTCTGGTGGCTATGGATTTGATGATGAATGGAGTCATTCCACTTGGGCATGAATTCTCCCCGCGGGTCAAGTATCGGTGCTTGGTTCTCCTCTAAAACCAGATCCCTTACCTTTAGACCCTCTTTTTCACCTTTCTGTTAAAGGCTCAAGCTATCATTCTGTGATAACCCTATTTCTAATATAAGGCTTTGAGTCGTCTTTTATCCAAAGGGATAACTCATCATATCTATTGTGTAACCAATCAGTTTTATCAATTTGGTCCTCAGAGAAATACCCTGAGTGAGGTTATTTGTAGCTTAACAGGTAAAACTAGCTCCATCCCATAGGTGAGGGCATTAGGGGTTTCCCTTATGGGTGTTCTAATGGAAGTCCTGATATCCCCATAAAGTAAAGGGAAGCTTATCATGCCAGTTTCTGCCAATGTCTGTCATCCTCAGGGATGTTCTTCAAAGTTATATTGGCAGCCTTTACTACCCTATTTTTCTAAGGTCGATAGGGTAAGGAATTATATTAGGTGACCTCTCCTTTGAAATGTAGGCCATTGTTTGAGATTGGCTCATGTGGTACCCCATATTGACAAATGATATTGTTCTGGATGAATTGAGCCACTTTCTTGGCATTAATGACTGCATAGGATGTGGCTTCTACCCATTTGGTAAAGTAATCAATGGCTACTAAAATGAACTCATGGTCGTTGAGGCATTTTGCATGTTCTTGCTAGTGATGTCTATTCCCCATGTTGTGAATGGCCAAAGGGATGTCAAGTTATACAACTCCTTAGGGGGTAGATGTTGCAAGTTGGCATGTATCCAGCATTTATGGCATTTCTTGACGAAAGTAGTGCAATCCTTGTTCATGATGTTCCAATAGTACCATTGTCGGACTATCTTCTTAGCTAGTATATGTCCATTCATGTGAAGCCCATAGACCCTTTCTTGGACTTCTATTATGACATGCTCAGTCTTTTGCTTGTCTAAGCGTAATAGGTGTAAACAATTAAAAGATCTTTGTAGAGCCTCTTTCCATATATGATGAACTGGGTGGCCCACTGTCTTAGGGCTATTATCTCCTTCTATTTATCTTTTGGGTTATTGTAAGTGTTTGATGAATGACCAAACCTCATGGTACCAAGGTAGAGATTATGTATTATCTATGATCTCATTGATACTACAACAGTATATTAGAGTTTCTCGAGTCTACACCATGAGAGTTTTGATTGTAGTTTCTTCAAGAATGTCTACCATAAAGGCCAGAGTGGCTAGGACATTTATAAAGATGTTTTTAGATTTAGGTACATGATGGAATGGAATATCTTTGAAACTAGGTCATTACTATTTCCAAATACTGGTGGTAAGGTATCAGCTTCTACTCTTTGATTTTCTACCTCTTTTGAACCTCACCAATGACGAAGGTTAAGTCTCCATACACATCAAGGCATTATGCTTTTAACTGTGGTGCTACTTATATTCCTACTATATAGGCCTCATATTATATGATTTTATTGGTAGAAAGATACTACAATTTCATGGCTAAGGGCATTTGTGACCTATTTGGGGCTATTAGAAGCATGTCGATGCCATACCCTTTTTTGTTTACAGCACTATTAAAGAAAAGGCACCGCCTATCTTGTTGGGTTTGCATGATTTCCTCATATGGGAATTCAGTCTTTCTAACACTTTCTCCTTCAATTGGGCATTTTGCTAGATAATCAACCATTGTCTTTCCTTTGATAGATTTTTGAGTCATTTGCTCTATGTAAAATTTAAAAAGAAGTAACAGCTACCGAGTTATGCAGCTTGGTAATGTCAGCTTCTTAAACAGATACTTTATGGGATCCATTCAGGAAACCAAGTGTGTTGTATAAGCCATCATGTAATGGCAGAGTTTTTAAGTCACCTAGACAAGCGTTGTGTAAGGTTTCTCGAGAGCACTGAAGTTTGGCTCATACGAGATCAGTTTTCGGCTCACGTAGCACATGGATTTTTCTTTCTTCTCCTGGTTTTGATTCTGGGCTAACATGGCTCTAGCAGTTGTATTTGTTCCAGTGAGGTATAGCGATAAAGAAGGCTAGGTTGTGGAAGAACCAAGACTAGTGGGTTGATAAAGTATTCTTTGATTTTTTAAAATTCCTCTTGACATGAGGGATTCCATATTTTAGGGGAATATTTCTTTAAGAGTTTGAAGATAGGCTCACAGATAGTGGGTAGGATATGAACCTAATGATGTATTGTAATTTCCCTAGGAAGCTTCTAACCTACTTCTCTGTTTTGGGTACAAGCATTTCCATGATTGCCTTAATCTATGTGGGGTCGAACTCTTTCCCCTTATGGCTTATCATAAATCCTAGGAGTTTTCTTAATGTAAACCCAAATACATATTTATGAGGATTGAGTCTCATCTTATATTTCTTAATTCTTTCAAAGAATTTCTTAAGGGAGTTTGAGTGACTTTCCTTATCTTTGGACTTTATGATCGTGTCGTCCACATACATTTTCACTTCCTTATATATTAGGTCATGTAGGATAGTGGTTGCAGCCCTTTGGTACATGGCCTCTGCATTATTTAAGCCAAAAGGCATGCCTGTGTAACAATACGTCCCCCACTATCTTATGAAGGTAGTTTTTTTCCATATAATCAGGATGCATCTAGATCTAGTTGTACCCTACGAAGCCAACCATGAATGACATCATGGCACAATGTGTTATACTATCTATGAGTAGGTCTATGTTTAGTAGAGGAAAATCATCCTTTGGGCAGACCTTACTAGGATCCCTATAGTCCACACACATGCAAACTTGCCCATCCTTTTTGGGAACAGGGACTTTGTTGGATAACCATTGCAGGTATTCAACCATAGCTAAAAACTCTACAACTAACCATTTTTCAACCTCGTCTTTGATTTTGAGGGACCACTCTGGTCTAAGCTTCTTTAATTTTTGTTTGATTGGTTTGACATCCGGATAGGTGAGGATCTTGTGTTGGACTATGTTTGTGTCCAAACCAAGCATGTTTTTGTAGGACCAAGCGAAGCCATCTTGATATTCCCTAAGTAACTCAGTTAAAGTTTCTTGTTCATCTTGACTCAGGGTTACACCAATTTTCACCTCCCTACTTGCGTCTTCTAACCCTAATTTAATGGTCATTGTTTGTTCCACGACAGGTTTGGCCCTATCTTGAGATTTTGTAACTTGTTTGGCCAGGTTTACCAAAAACTTCCTATCTTCTATATTGAGATTATGATAATATTCAAATTCATCACCATATTCGTTATTGGAAATCAAGGATACTCGGAAGAAGAATTCATTTCATTGAAGGAAAAATTAGGGTAAACATAATTAGCAAGTTCTTTAAGATTGATAAAATCTAAATCAAAAGAGTCCTCAAACTCAAAGTCAAAACATCCTCAACATCTGCATCATTCAGATTCGAGGATCCAAACTCCTACTCGAGTTGTTCATATGGAGCAGGTGCTTCCTTTCGTGGGGTCCTCTCCCATGTTACCTATAGAAATCATTTCAACCATGTTGTCGGCTACCTCCATCTTAGCAAAGCACTCAGATAATCCTCCTAGTTCTTCTATGTAGTCCTCCTACTGAGGGTCTTGCGGTTCATCCGGTTCCACCACCTCCTCATCCAATCCACAAGTGTAGGCTCCAGACATCTCTTAGTTAGGGATTCTGACCTAAGCTTTGGTATCATGCCATGATTCTGGGAAGCAATAGTAAAGTTGATACTCTTCTTGTTTGACAAACTGTCATTCAAAGTAGGGAAGTATGGCCTCATTTCAATTAGCTTAGGGGCAACCCTTGTTCTTTGGCGATCCTTTTGGCACGTGTGGCCAATGAGTTATTTTGGAAATATTTTTCAGTGGGTGTGTACCCAAAACTGAACGTATACTTTCCTTTTGGTTATAGGGGTGGTATAGGCAGACCTTACAAGTGGTGGCCAAGGCCTTTGCCAGGCATGTACCCCATTTGTTTCATGATGTTCATCACTAATTCCTAATATTTGCTATTCTAGGGCATATGTTCCATCTCAAGGATTCCTACAAGATCGAATTTTGTCATAGGTAAGTCATCATAGCTACGTTGAAACCTAATATGGGAAGGACATCATTAGTAGGGTCAACATGTCCATAGATGGTAACCACCCCAAGTTGGCAAATGAAGTTAAGCTTTTTGGTGCAAAGAGTGTGACAAGACCTTAACTTATGTATCCATGGTTGACCTATCAGTAAGTTGAAAGATATTGGGACGTTCAATACTTAAAAGTGAGTAGTGTTCTCCACCGAGCCTAGGTTTAAAGTGAGTTTACACGACACTTAGCAATTCTCATCTTATGTTGTCATATGCCCAGGCTGCTTAAGCAGATGGAGTCAAGTCAACTACTTCCGAAGCTAGCCAATTCACAGTCTTAAGAGAACACACATTGAGGGCTTAACCATTGTCTATGAGTACCATCGATATTTTTTTTCCTAGGGCATCCATGGTAATTTGTAAGGCCTTGGTGTGATCGGCCTCGCCCTATGGCAAGTCATGGCCTTTAAAGGTGATATCATTATTGAATTGGACCCTTCTGATGATCTTTGTAAGCTGTTCAGGCGTAGTTATAATAGGGGCCTAGGCCTCGTTGAGATGCTTTAGAATGGCATTCCTGTGTAGGAAAGACGATGTCAACAGCCCCCAAACTAAAATGTTGGCTTGTGTCTTTTTAAGTTGCTTCAAGGAGCTCATCTTTGATAAGGACCTGAGGAAGGACCCCTATTGACTGTTAATTTTGTTATAGGATCATCGGTCTATAAATGAGTGGGTTTGAAGGGTCTTGCCTAACAAGTGACATGCACTGCATTTGTTGAGTTGGTTTGGTTGTTGCTTCCCCTTAGTTTGTCCTAGGTGATCATGCTGCACCTCAAGATGAGTCATACTTGACAATGAGACCGGTTGGGTCATAACTTTCAAGGCCCAACAAGT
The DNA here is from genome assembly GCA_008638375.1 of Nyssa sinensis. Taxonomy (NCBI): domain Eukaryota; kingdom Viridiplantae; phylum Streptophyta; class Magnoliopsida; order Cornales; family Nyssaceae; genus Nyssa; species Nyssa sinensis. Next base: position 32,892,466 of record CM018034.1, read on the forward strand.
TGATGTTAAGTCGTGCATTATGAGCTGGCCAAGGATTTGTAGTCATATTAGGTTTTGTCGGTGAGTCCCCAATAACTACCCCCATCAATTTGGTCTTAGATCGCATACCTCAAGGCTCGAAACTAGTTGATACTATGCATTTCCCCTTGGTGGTAACAGTAATGTTGATTGGGGTCGTGTTCTTTCGGCAAAGGATTTGGGATGGGTCTTAGTTCTATGGATTAAAAGAGCCTCTTCTCACAGAAATTTTTGTACGCATCTCCTATAGTTGCTAGAAAGTCATAAAATTTCCTTTGAGAGAGGTTTTGTGGCGTACCCTATAAAGTGGGCCACGAAAAAGATTTGGATGCATTAACAGTGGTGATCATGTGAGTCTGGCCACTCGATTTGGAAACCATTCTTTGTGGTTTAGATTCATTCAACTTTAGGGTTCCATCATTAATTACATCCTAAACTTGGGTGTTAACCCCTACCAATGCTTTCAATGTCTCGAATTAATTAGCAAAGTGGGCTTCACGGTAAACCAAGAGTAGATTCTTCTTTACCACTTGGACTTGTTCGTCCTTGTTCAGTCGGTTAATCATTTGGTCAGTCTTGGCTCACCACCTAGCGATGAGAGCAGATAAGCTTTCTTTGGGCTCTTGTTGGAAGTTTCCAAGTCCTGAAAATTGATGTCCTACTCATTATTATATTTGTATTGGTGGACAAAGGCATTCCATAGCTCCACCCAATCTTAGGAAAATGTGACTTCCTAGTTTAAAAGCCATTGTAGAGTTACTCCAGTCAAAGTTTAATGAAACATTTGGGCCAACATGTTGGTATTGGCACCCAAAGGCTGCATATCCCTCATATACAACTTAAAGTGAGTTCTCAGTCATGTGGTTAAGTCGAACTTGTCCAAGTTTGGCATCTTGAACTTCTGAGAAAGACGAACTTCGAGGTAGAAGGACAGTTTGTGGATGTCGATCATAGCATCCCCTTAGACGTGAGTTATAGATAAGAGTCTCAATCTTTTCTAGTCTTTTCATAAAGGCCTCATCATGTGACCTTGGTTCTTCCACGGGCCTGTATTGTTCACCCCAATCAAAAGGAAGTCAAAGAAGACAAGGGGATTTAGAGGCCAGTTTTTTACATTAGCAAAGCACTTCTGGATACCGAGGCGAGATATTCCGAAATTGAGAAACTGGCCTTGGCCTTAGTGATATTCGCTCAGAAGCTCAAGCCTTATTTTTAGTTGCATCCCATTGAAATCCCTATGTCCTACCCTCTAAAATCAATCCTGCACAATCATGAAGTCTTAGGACGACTGGTCAAGTGGTCTGTGGAGTTAGGAGAGTTTAATATATCTTATGTACCACGGACCTCTATCAAAGGGCAAGCATTGGCGGACTTTGTTGTAGAATTCACTCCAGCACTACATGCTAAAGCATTAGCCAACACGAACACCACGATATGGCAACTCTACAGTGACGGATCATCCACCAGCAGAGGCTCGGGTATGGGCATAGTACTTCAGTCCCCTGACGGAATTATAATTAAAAAAGTAGTTAGCTTGGGGTTCAGAGCTTTTAATAATGAAGTTGAGTACAAACACTTATCCTTAGGATGAAGCTGGCCCTAGAATGCGAAGCTCTGAACCTTGAAGCATTCTCTGACTCTCAACTTATGGTAAACCAAGTTTTGGGAGAATTTCTAACCAAGGATGACAGGATGATCCGATATTCAAAGCTGGTGGAATCATTAAGGCTCTCTTTCTATAAATTCACCATTCAGAGGATCGAAAGAAGCCTAAAACTCCAAGGCTGATGCTTTAGCAAATATGGCTTCCCATCTCAAATCAGAAAGGGATTCAACGGTGAGAGTCTCTTACTAACCAAAGCCGATCATCGAGGAAATACAGTTCTCTCAAATTTCAAAGCAAACTCAAAATTGGATGACTCCCATCATCGACTATATAAAGGAATGACTGCTTCCAGAGGACAAAAATCAGGTCTGAACGATTCGGATTAGGGCGGCTCGGTATCTAATCTTAAACGAAAAGCTATACCAAAGATCTTACACACAGCGCCTCCTACGGTGCTTATCTCTAAAGGAGTCCCAATATGTCTTGGCTGAAATACATGAGGGGGTCTGCGATAACCATAATGGTGGCAGAACCATAGCCCACCGAGCTCTGACCCAAGGTTACTACTGGACTGGCATGTTAAAGCAAGCGAAAGAATATGTTCAAAGGTACGACAAGTGCCAACGATTTGCTTCATACCAGTACCAACCTCATCATGAGTTCATTCCTATCGCTAATCCTTGGCCCTTAACTCAATGGGGGATGGACATCATAGGACCACTACCAAAAGCCCCTCAAAACTAGAGATTCTTACTAGTTGCCATTAACTACTTCTCCAAATGGGCAAAATCCGAACCTCTGACTCACATCACAAAAGTAGAGGTAAAGAACTTCACATGGAAGAACATAGTCTACAGGTTCAACATACCCTGTATCATCATTTCGAACAATGGCACTCAATTTACTAGAAAGGTGTTCGGGAAGTTCTATAAAAACCTGCACATCAACTACCACTTCTCCTCACCAGGGCATCCCCAAGCTCATGGGCAGGCCGAGGTCACCAACTACACAATTCTTGACGCCATTAAGAAAAGGTTGGAAGAGGCCAAAGGAAGATAGGTCGAGGAACTCCCCAGAGTACTCTGGGCCTATCAGACCACTAAAAGAACACCAATTGCAGAGACACCATTCTCACTTGTCTATGGTACTGAGGCAGTCATCCCTGTCAAAATTAAGAAGAACCCATCAGAGCTTACCTTCAGTTGGAATGACAGCAGGTCTTTGGCAATCTTCTGCACGTTTAACCCTTTGAATTTACTTGGGCCTGTAGCCCAAGACTCATCAAAGGCCTTTTCCACAGCCAGAGCATCAGAGTCATCAGGCATTGGGGGAGCAAGCAGTAGCTTTGCCCTTTCCCCTCTTTTTCATTGGAACTGTAAGCGCAGGGGGGAGCAAAGGCTCGTGAATGAGGGACTCCCTCAGATCCTTAAACACCATTCGGTTTAGGGAGTTAGATAGGAATGTCATCCTCTTTACTTGGAGAGGAGGCTCAGCAGGGGAAGAACTCTCCCCCACCTTCTTCTTCTTCTTCCTTGGGGCCCATCCGGACATCAAAGGACTTCTTCAAGTTTTCAGCCCTGTCCTTTACCAGCCCAGCCTCCATTATATTAGTAGGGGTGAGGATGGCATTGTACGCGCGGTTGCTGGTCTAGAGGAGTCTTCTGTACTTCTTTTAGAGATCAACAGAGAAGATTAACCTCTTGGAAGCCCTCTTGCCTGCATAGAAAACATACTAATTCAGATCAGGCAATATATAAGCAAAACGAAATCCAAAAACAGAGGCAAAAATATTTAAAAAAAAAGGGATCTCACCCTTGATCCCAATACTCCGAGGAAAATTCAAAGTCTGGCTCTCATACTCTTCGAGCTCCCATCCTCCTCCTATGAAGAAGTACTACTTCTTCCGAGTCTTATTGAAAGCAGGTACTAAGGAGAGGGGTCTAAACCCCTTGTCAAAAGACATGTAAAACATGCCCTCCAACTTCAAGAATTTCAGGTCCATGTTGCTCCGAATCAACGGGAAGTCCACCTCGACATCATTCATATGACCTAAAACTATGAATTCCAACAAATGCCTCCAACTATTGATATTTAGTTTGGCAGGGCATATGTTGAACCAATTGAAAAAAATCCCTAATCAGGGGATGGAAAAGAAACCTAAGCCTAATCTCGAACCACTCGAGATAGACACAAATCTCGCCCAGACCAATATCAGGTTGGGCGATCCATTAGGTCCAGGCACCCTACAGGTTCCATTCAAGGGGAAGTCGAAAGCAACCCTCAAACCATTTAACATGCCCTAAGTGATGGCACTTTCTCCCTCCTCCCTTTGGAAAGGCCTACCTGAGGTTTCTCCTGCCACATTTCTGGGCTTTATAAAGGCCTCTACTATCATTAGTTTTGGACTAGGGCGGGATGCCTAACTACCCTATTCTCTAAGTCCCTTGAGGAACTGCTATCTACGATCTTTATTTCTAATGAAACAAATGTCTATGAGGAACTCTTTGTTCCATAACCGATGCTTGATAGGGCATCTGAGGCCGACATTGTGAAATTAAAAGATGGAAAAGAAGAAGAATGAAGAAGGATAAATGATCGAATGCAAGTTGAACCTGATAGGAAACTTGATCGGAGAATGATCTTTTTACGACAGCGATCTTCTCACTCTGTTTTTCTGAATGTGCGGTGAAGTTCTTTTGGAAGCAATGAAAATGAAGAAAAAAAGGGCGCACATGTATTCCCTCTCCTTTTATAAGGGATTGAAGTAATGGGGGCCCACGATTCTGAACCGTTGTTGCAGTTAAGGAATGATGGCTTCAAAAATTCAATCGACTCCATGACGCAATAAATGTCAGCATCAACGGCTGTCGCAGAAGGCGAAGCAGTACGCTCGTAATTATCGCACGTGACTCTTCAGAAACCCTAAACCTCAACTACGCAATACGCTAATCTGAGGCTCCGGGGAGGGGGGAGGGAGTAGCTGAATATACCATAAAATGACAGACCAGTTCAAACATGACACATGTATGCACAGAACACTTGTGTACACAAAAAAGGAAAGGCTCCTCTATTCAGAACAAACATGCACACAAGGTTCAAAGCTTCTTTGTTCGCAATGATGCAGGATCTCTATGCCTTCCTCCTAGAGCAGGAAACACGGGGCATGTCCCTAGAGAGGTCCCAGGCTGATCACCGCCTTACATGCCCTACCGACATTGGGATAAGAAAATAGAAGTGCGACATGGAAACTGCTATTCTCAGGATATCTTCCAATCCTTACTCTTATGGAGAATAGAGTTCAATATGGCAACTACCATCTTCGGATATCGTCAAATCCCTATTCTTACGACTTCAAATCTTACTCAACTTAGAAAATTCGCGACCTATAAATAATAGTCTAAGGTATGCTTTTCAATTACAGTCAATCAATTCTTTTCAATTATAGCATTTTATTTTATTAACTTTATCATCGGAGCGGCAACTATCGGAACTTGTCCGATGGCCCTCTAATTTTTTGAGTTATTGATAGGTGACAAAGAGTGGAAGCCCCACTTATCAAAAAGTGCTAAAAATTTAATGGTACAATATGTTAAGTTTGTCTCTTCATGATGATGCAGAGTAACTTTAATGTTTATAAAATAAAGTAAGGCCAACTCTAAGGATACTTTGGTTTGGCATGTTAGAAGAATAAGAATCGATAGAGATACAGATTCCTAGTTCATTAATTCGGGAGTGTTCTTGGGTAGCCAAAGGTTGGGTTAAAATACTTGATGGGCTCCAAATTTACGATTTAAGCATGTGTTCTAAAAAAAAACCCGGTTGGTGAGCTCGTTTCCTGGATTATAAAAAAAAAAAAGAAAAAGAAAAAAAAGAAACCTAATCTTATTGCTCAACAGGTGAATGCTAATCAATCATCCTGCGAATCAAAACATCCTACCCACTTCTTTTGTGAACGGAATTGGTTTTAACATTAATTCTACGCATCTCTTGTGCACCTAATTTAACGTCTTAATTTCTTGTTTTCCTTTTTTTTTTTTAAACCATATATTTACTAGAAGAGTAAATATTTTATATTAATTATCAAAAGAGTAAAATAAATACTAACAAAATTTCAATTTTTTTTTTTAAAAAATAAACCCTATTATATTATATTATTATTTAAAAATTAAAATAATTACTAAAGGAGACCTTATAAAAAATAATAAATAATTACTTGGTGATCACAAGGCCTTTAAATTGACTCCTTCAATACCTGAGCAAGGCGACTCAAGATAATTTAAGACTTAAAACTAATAATTTTAAATGAAATTTTTTTTTTTTTTTTTTTTTTTTTTTGCTTTTTGAGATAGATGAAGAATAAATTTTTAATAAAAATACAATTTAAAACAACGTTAAAACAATTTATACTATAATCTAGGTATAAATAAAACTCTAATAATAAATATATTTAGTATATATGAATATTTTCAACAATTTGTTTTCAATATGTATATAATAATATATGTCAACCAAGCTCTAGCTTGGTTAGTATTTTCTTCGCATCTCCATGTAGAAGGTTGAGGGTTCAAGTTTTTTAAAGAGCAAAGTGTGTGTGATTTACCTATCACACACACACACATATACATATATATATATATAGAGAGCGAAATATAAAATTATAATACTCTTCCAATAAAAGGAATGTAGAGGTTGAAGAAAACTCTAATAATAAAATTTTTAAATAATCCAAAATATTCGAGTAATAAAATTTACAAAAAATATAAACTAGGGAACACAAATATGACTATTCATTCATGTGTTTTTAAAATAAATATGTAGGAACATAATTAAATTTTATTCCTAGAGCATTTATGCATGTTTTTTATGTAGAGTTAGATTTTTATTAGTCTTAAACTTCTAATTTGAATTACAAAAAATTTGGGCCCTCCTTTTTGTAGTTAGCCTTTTATAGGTATTAAATTTCTAGTTTAGATTATACTATAGAGACATAAAATTTAAAACATTCTTTATAAGTCGGGACTAAAATAATTACTTTATTCGTTTAATGCCCAGCACTTGAATTTGACTCTTGTTACTCTCTAAGTGTGAGGAGTTCACTCTATTATAGAAGTGTCAAACGAGCCATTTAGATCGGTGGCCATTAGTGTCGTGTAGTGCCTGTGTTGGCCCGTTTATTAACTTTTTTTACTTTTTTTCTAAGTTGTTAATTACTAAAATGTTATAAGTTTATAATATATTATTTGTTTGTCAGTTTTTTTTTTCATTTCTTTTATTTTCTAATTTTAATGTTAGTTGACATTTTGTTTAACTACTTGAAAATTAATAGTTAATTAATTAAAGAATCTACTTGAAAATAAATAGATAATAGTAATAATTGACAACAATGGAAAAATAAATTCAATTACAGTAGCTATATAGTTGTTCGATGGTGTAAAATAGTTAATTTCATTAAATTTCCTATCATGCTCCTCCAGCTAGCCGTTAATATGCCTAATGGGAAGGTAAAAAATGTAAATGGGCCAGTGAGTCATGTCATGTTAGGTCGTGCCCTTTTTTTTTTTTTTGCGAGACATGTTGTGTAGGGTCCATGGCTGGGAAGGGCAGGCTCAGCATGACCTGCATGCTCGTGTTGTGCTGAAGCATGACCAACCTGCCAATCGTGTTATGTCAGGTCAGCCTGGATCGGTGCGGCCCACTTTACACTTGTACTCTACGATAATGGCTACAAAAGAAGTTTCAGCCTTCTCTTCATATACTCTCAACATGGGTATTTTTCCAAGGATAATGATCGGTTCTAAATTAGGAAGAAGGAAATTGTTTATATATGTGTCATAATTGTAATGTGTCACGTATGTAATTATATGTATATTATATAATTATTTAATTTTAATTAAAAAATAAAATTAAAAAATATATAAACATTGTATATGTGGTAGATTGTAATCCATGTAAAAGGAAGTTATTCCTACTGAGTTTGGAGCTAAGTATTGTTTTATTTAAAATTGAAGGGTATATAGTTTTTTAACACTTTTTTTTTAAAAAAAAGGAAATCCACTTGATATATGTATGTACACGGGCGGATGCAAGGTGGAGGAACCGCCCTCGGTGCCCCCATTGAAACTTTTTGAAAAAATTGGATTTAATTTAATATTTTTAAAATTCTCAAGAATATTTTAAAATTTCCTCCACTCAATAAAATTTCTCAAGTTTGCCCCTATTGTATTTGTTTTGATAAATTTTTAAATTAATCATATTTGTAAATGTATACTAGAAAAAATAAAGTGTTAAAGTATTAAATAATTACGCCATTATATTAGTTTAAACTTTCTGAAAGTTGGTGGTTTAAAATGAAATGATATAGAGTAAATATAGATCTTTAAGTTCAAATCTCACAGTAACCTCATAATTAATTGATGTACATCTTGACCCACTAATGGTTGACAATCTAATAGCATGAGAAGAGACATATTAAAGGACTAAATAATTTAGATACACATTCTTTATTAACTTAAGTTTGCAAATGATTTGTTAATTTATTACATAGGAAAAAGAGAGTCGTTGCTTCATTTTTAATATTCTACTTCAATTACTTATTCTTGATTTACTATCACTCCATACACAAATTATATCATAATTTAATATTTCAATACTAATTTTGGACATTTTTTTCTTTAACTTTACTTACTCAATATATTTAAAATTATTATACCTTACGCAAAGAATTAATGATTTTTTTTCTTCTTCAAGGTACCATTCAAGGGTCTATTCAAAAAATATTTTTAGAGGCTTAAATTCTTATAATTTGACATTCAGAAGAAGAAGAAGGAGAAGAAGAAAATACATATACTAATAAACATATGACTATATATTCCTTTATTTTTTATTTTAAATTCTCAATTGAAGGACACACCATAGAAGAATTCTTAATGTTTCTTTCCTTCCAATATTTTTTTGAGAGATAATATATATATATATATATATATATATATATAAAGAGATAGATAGAGAGAAAGAATGTCTTAAGAATTCTTAGATTTAACTCAAAAATAGAATAAAAGTACCGTAAAAAATCTTAGAACATATTTAAATATCAATTAAATTGTTACAACTAATTTATGCTCCATAACTAAGTCAAATATATTTGAAACCCTTAAGTTATTAATATGGTTATTCTATGAGGCATTAAAAAATTTAAAATAAAAGGGTGAGAGAAAAAACATCAGAATAAATAGAAAGATATGTACTTACTAAATAAGAAAACACTTGCCAATAACAATTAAATTAAGATTTTTGTATAAGAATTATGAATTAAAATTAAAATTTTAATGGTAGTAATGTCATAATTAAAGGCGGCAAATGTTACTCAAACCCGTCAACCCGCCATAACCCGCCTACTAACTAACGAATATGGGTAACTCATTTAGTTAACGGGTCATAAATAGGTTGGGTAATAAGGAACTTGTCAATTTAGCAGGTCACTACGGGTTGAATATGAGTGTTTGACGAATTGAGAATGAGAAAGAACAAAATATAAAACAAAATAGTGATAATATGTTCTTTCTCATATATATATATATATATATATATATATATCTATTTAGAAAAGAACAAAATAGTATAAGAATATATATATATATATATATTGAGATACCATAAAAGAGCAGACCAATCGGCACTTGACACGTATGCCTATAAATCTAACTCACGCTCGGCTAACTCAGCTTGCGCCAATGGCTAAGCGCTCGAACATTCAGAACAGAATGAAAGATCGGAAGTAGCCAAGTATATGCCTCCAAAGCTCATACATATCCGGATAAGGATCACGGAGTTAAGTACAAGGCTCCAGACCAACACTCAAGAGCTCGTCACTGCCTTAGCGGCTGCCGAGCAAGGAATAAGGAAACAGTCTTCGACACGGAAACAGTCTTCAACAAGGAAACTACTATCTATGATTATCTCTATACAATACTCCACAAGGTAACTGCAATCTCCGATGATCAAATCCCTATATTCATGGCTCTGAATCCTAATCAACTTAGGAAGGCCACGATCTATAAATCAAACCCTAAAGGTACGCTTTATTTTCATGCTCATTCTTTGGCTTTCAATACAATCTTTTCAATTCAGTTTACTTACTTAAGCATCGGAACGGCTACTGCCGGAGCCAATCCGGTGGTCCTCTGATCCCCTTTCTTGAGTGTTCTACAGGTCGCGAAGCCCATACTTATTGCGAGTCAAAAAGTGCAGCATCAGTTTGGCGCCGTCTGTGGGAACGACTAATCTCCAAGTGCTCTATTCATAAACTCATCTCTTTCCTCACCGAAAAACTATGGCCCCGAATCTCCGACCGCGACAGAATACTCAGAATCCGCAAAGCTCTCAACGTCGGCCGTCTGCTCCACGAGCAAGGGGGCCCACGGTTGATCCCATGCCACAAGAGATCGAATCAATCAAACGACACAATGAACTGGTGCAGGAACAGTTGCTTGCCATAACTAGAACATTGGCAACGCTCACACAGAATCAAGGGACGAGTCCTCCTAACCCGCCGGTCAACATTGCTGCAGGAACACAACCTCCTATTACCACTGAGAATGAAGAGCCCCATTAGCAGGCTCCAAATAACCAGCCTGGGCACCCGCAGGGTGTTGCCCGCGTTGGTAGAGATCCACAGCCGTCAGCAGCTCCAGGTTGGGGAACATCAGCCTTCGTCCTAGACGTCCATTACCGGAGCACTACTAGAACCCCAACTCCAAGGGCTTCAAGAGCACATCCGGCACCACAGGAGCCTCATCCCCATGCAGCACCAATCTCTCCAGTTCGAAACCCTGTTCCGTCCGAGGGACGTACTCAGCCTGACTACCCTAAAGTTGAGGCTGTGAGGCAAGGTTCACAAGATGTCAGATTCAGAGACCCACGGAGGGTAGAAGAAATTGCCGAATCTATGGACCGAACAATTGCTTTGAGAGGTGCTCAGAACCTTCCAGAGCAAGACGAGTTGGCCAGGCTGCTCGGAAGACTGGCCACCCCATTCACTCACGCCATCATGTTAGAAGAAAGGCCCAGAAAGTTCATGGTGACCAAGTTCACCTTGTACGATGGGTCTGGAGACCCAGGAGATCATCTATAGCACTACCAGCATACGATGGCCCTCCACAGTGCCTCTAATGCTTTTATGTGCCGAATTTCATTACCAGCTTGAAGGGAACTACTCTAAAATGGTTCCACCACCTCCCTCCGAACTCAATTACCAACTTCTATGAGCTCGGTAGGCAATTCCTGGACAGGTTTATGACTAGTAGAAGGCTCAGAAGGGGACCAAAATTCCTGTATGTCAAGCAGACTAAGGAGGAGTCCCTCAGAGCCTACATTGCGCGCTTCAATGCCGAACTCACGGAGATCACCGACTGCAGCCCAAAATTCCTTGTACCTGCCTTAACTGCTGGACTTGCTAACGGTGGCTTCAGAGACTCCTTGACAAAGAGCCCTCCAACCGACATGGCGGCATTAATGGATCGGGCCAGGAAGTATATCAACCTGGAAGAAGCCAACTGCACATCCCAGAAGGGCAAAGATCAGACCTAGAGGGATAATTCGAAGAGGAAGGATCACAAGAAGGAGGACCACAGAAGAGACTCCAGCAAGAAGAGGGCCAGGAGTCCAGAAAAGATAACAGTACCCAGAGCTGTGTACAATTTTGGACCAAGGGAGTTCATTAACTTTACCCCTTTGAACACTACACCGAACCAGGTACTCCGGCAGATTTGAGATCAGGAGAACCTAAGGTGGCCGGAACCAATCAAAGGAGATCCCAGCCTTCGGGACCAAAGTAAGTATTCCAATTTCCATAAAGATCATGGACATACGACTAACTCATGCAGGACCCTCCAATATGAGATAGAACAGCTCATAAAGAAGGGGCGTCTTTGGGAGTTCGTCAAGCAGGACGGAAGATAGAACCCCCAAGAAGACAAGCCTCAACAACGGCTAGACCAGAGGCCCGAGCAGAGGCAAGAGTAGAGGGAAGGACGAAACGAGCCTCAGAGGCAGAACAACCATGTCATCTACATTTTCCATGCTGACTCTCCTATTACAGGAATGTCCAACAGGGCAAGAAAGAGATATGTACGGGAGGCTAGGGCTGCCCCAGACGTATTGTAGATCTCCAATGTTGCAAAGAGGCTCAAGCCAGCACCGGAGATCCAATTCACTGAACAGGACCTCACAGGGGTACACTGCCCTCACAGTGATGCCCTTGTCATCACTCTCAAAATTGCCAACTTTGAGATCAGGAGAGTCATGGTCGATACTGGCAGCTCCGTCAATATACTATTCCATGAGCCACTCAAACAGATGGGAATGGACCACGACAACATCAAGCCTACTACTGCCGTGATGGCAGCTTTTGATGGCAATCTCAGCACCCCATTGGGGAGAATCGACCTTCCTACTACCGTGGGAGAGGGAGAAGGGCAAAAGACCACCATCTCAGAGTACATGGTGTTGAATATGAAATCTCCCTACAACGTCATAATTGGGAGACCATGGTTACACCAGATAGGGGCGGTCACCTCGACCCTCCATCAATGTCTAAAGTATGTCCACAATCAAAACGTTTCACTCTATTAAAGGATGCCAACCAACTTCTCGAAAGTGTCATGCCATTGCACTCAAGGAGAAGGCCACCAAATAGCAATTACAGTACACTCGGGACTGTACGGATCCAGTTCTCACCCACACTCCCGAGGTGGAAGGTTGCCCATCCAGCATTAAAGAACCCCTGAGCCCAAGGGGACGAGACAGCCGAGCCAAACCCGTTGGCGAGCCCATCAAAATGTTGGTCAGTTCAGAATCAGAGGGGCGTTATTTATACATCGGCCTAGATCTGACGCACACCAAGCAGGAGAAGATAGTCAGGTTTCTGAAAAACAACCTCTCTATATTTGCTTGGGAGACCAAAGACATGGAGGGTATAGATCCTAACCTCATAACTCACAAGCTGATGGTAGATCCAGATCACCCACCAGTCAGACAAAAGAGAAGGCCGATTGGTCCAGAATGGCATCGGGTTATAAACGAAGAAGTCCAGAGGCTGCTTGAAGCTAAGATGATACGAGAAGTATTCTACCCCGAGTGGCTAGCCAACACCGTCCTGGTCAAGAAGAAAAATAGCAAGTGGAGGGTCTACGTTGATTATACAGACCTCAATAAGGCGTGCCCCAAAGACAGCTTTCCACTACCAAGGATAGATCAACTGGTTGACGCCACTGCGGGACACGAGCTCATGAGCTTCATGGATGCCTACTCTGGATATAACCAAATTCAGATGTACCCTAAAGACCAAGAGAAGACAACCTTTATAACCGAACGAGGTCTCTACTGCTACAGAGTAATGCCTTTCGGTTTGAAGAACGTTGGAGCCACATACCAACGGTTGGTAAACAAGATGTTCAGCCCGCTGCTCGGCAATACCATGGAGGTATACATTGATGATATGCTGGTCAAAAGTCTGCAAAAAAGTAGTCACCTCCAGCACTTAGCCCAGACCTTCGATATACTGAGACAGCACAAGATGAAGCTCAACCCCTCGAAATGTACCTTCGGGGTGACGAAGGGAAAATTCTTGGGATACATTGTCTTTCAGAGGGGTATCAAAGCAGACCCCACTCAGATCCAAGCTCTGATTGGACTGAAGTCACCAAAAACCAGAAAGGACATTCAGGCACTTAATGGCAAAATTGCGGCACTAAGCAGATTTATCTCCAAATCCACTGATCGCTGCCTACCTTTCTTCAAAGCTCTGAAGGGCAACAAAGCTTTACAGTGGACGGAAGAATGCGAGAAATCTTTTCAAGAACTAAAGGAGTATCTAGCCTTTCCAGAACTTCTGTCAAAACCAGTACAGGGAGAAAAGCTACTCTTGTACCTTGCAGTCTCTGAAAACGCGGTCAGCTCCGCATTAGTCAGACAGGACAGAGGAGTACAGAGGCCCATATTCTACGTCAATAGAGCACTACTTGACACAGAAAAGAGATATCCAGAAGTGGAAAAGCTAGCCTTCGCCTTGGTGATATCAGCTCGGAAGCTCCGTCCTTATTTCCAAGCTCACCCAATTGAAATCCCAACTGCCTATCCTCTGAAGTCAGTATTGAGGAAACCTGAGGTATCGGGAAGATTAGTGAAGTGGTCTGTGGAGCTAGGGGAATTCGACATATCATATGTGCCACGAAACTCCATCAAAGGGCAGGCCTTGGCCGATTTCGTTGCCGAGTTCACCCCGGCACTCCAAGACAAGGCACAGCTCATCGAAATTTCAAGAACCTGGCTGCTCTACATCGATGGATCATCAACCGATCAGGGCTCAGGAGTAGGCCTGGTACTACAGTCCCTTGATGGGCTCACGTCAGAAAAAGCAGTCAACTTGGGATTCAAAGCTTCAGCACAATGAAGCAGACTATGAAGCCCTAATCTTAGGCATCAAGTTGGCCCTGGAATGTGAGGTTCAGAACCTCAAAGTCTTCTCAGACTCCCAACTGGTGGTAAGCCAAGTCCTGGGAGAATTCTCTATTAAAGATGATAGGATGCTTCGGTACTCCGAACTGGTGAACCACTTGAAGCATTCCTTCCAGACATTCACTATCCAGAAAATTGAAAGAAGCCAAAACTGCAGAGCAGATGCTTTGTCTAACATGGCGTCCCGCCTAAAGTCTGAAGCAAACTCTACAGTAAAAATCTCCTATCAGCCAGGACCTAGCATAGAGGAAGCCCAAGTTGCTCAAATTGCTAAACAGCCCCAGAACTGGATGACTCCAATCCTCTAGTACCTACAATCCGGGCTCCTCCCAGAAGACAAAAACAAAGCCAGGAGAATCCGAATCAGAGCGGCTCGGTACCTGATCCTGAACAACAAGCTTTACAGAAAGTTGTATTCTCAACCTCTGTTGAAATGCTTAGCTCCAGAAGAATCACAATATGTCTTGGCTGAAATACACGAGGGCATTTGCGGGAATCATAATAGAGGCAAAACTATAGCTCACCGAGCTCTGTCTCAGGGCTATTACTGGCCTAGCATGCTAAGGTAGGCTAAGGAGTATGTCCAGAAGTGTGACAAATGCCAAAGGTTTGCCCCATATCAACACCAGCCTCATCACGAGCTCATCCCAATTCCAAGTCCTTGGCCCTTTGCTCAGTGGGGGATGGACATCGTGGGTCCATTACCAAAGGCACCACTGAACAGAAAGTATCTCTTGGTAGCCATTGACTACTTCTCTGAGTGGGCCGAAGCTGAACCTCTAACACATATCACAGAAAAGGAAGTTGAGAGCTTCACCTGGAAGAACATTGTTTGCAGGTTCGGCATACCACGTGTGATTATCTCTGACAATGGGACACAGTTCACTGGTAAAGGCTTCAAGAAATTCTGTGAAAATCTCAACATTAGGCAATACTTTGTCTCTTCAGGCCACCCACAAGCAAATGGGCAAACAGAGGTCACCAACCGAACAATCCTTGACGGATTAAAGAAAAGGTTGGAGCAGGCCAAAGAAAAGTGGGCAGAGGAACTCCCTAGAGTTCTTTGCGCCTACAGAACGACTAGAAGAACTCCCACCTCTGAAACTCCCTTCTCACTGGCCTATAGTACAGAAGCAGTAATCCCGGTTGAGATTGGTATGCCAACTCTGAGGACTGAAGCCTTTGAGCAAGAATCCAATGATCAGCAGCTGATGAAAAATTTGGATTTTCTTGAAGAAAGAAAAGATCAAGCCAGCATCAGGATGGAAGCCTATCAGTAGAGAATGGTCGACAAATCCAAGGTGGGGCTCAAGATGGTCAGCTTTCAAGTGGAAGACCTTATCTTAAGAAGAGTCTTTCAAAACACCAAGGATCCCACTATGGGAAAGTTGTCACCAAACTGGGAAGGCCTCTACAGAGTGATGAAGGTTGTTAGGCCTACCACCTACTGGCTAGAAGACATGACTAGGAAGCCTATTCCTAGGCTGTGGAACGTGGAACATTTACGGAAGTATTATCAATAGAAATGTTTCTTTCTTTTTTAATACCTCCATGAAATGTTCATCTTTCAATGCACAGGCCTCCAAAGCCTAGTCCATAATGTACAAGTCTTAGTACTTGGTCCATTTATAATGCACAGGCCTCTAGAGCCTGGTCCATAATGTACAAGTCTTAGTACTTGGTCCATCTTATAATGCACAGGCCTCTAAATCCTGGTCCATAATGTACAAGTCTTAGTACTTGATCCATTTATAATGCACAGGCCTCTAGAGCCTGGTCCATAATGTACAAGTCTTAGTACTTGGTCCATCTTATAATGCACAGGCCTCTAAAGCCTGGTCCATAATGTACAAGTCTTAGTACTTGGTCCATCTATAATGCACAGGCCTCCAGAGCCTGGTCTATCTGTAATGCACAAGTCTTAGTACTTAGTCCATCTATAATGCACAGGCCTCTAAAACCTGGTCCATCTGTAATGCACAAGTCTTAATACTTGGTCCATCTTTAATGCACAGACCTCCAGAGCCTGGTCCATCTATAATGTACAAGTCTCAGTACTTGGTCCATCTTTTAATGCACAGGCCTCCAGAGCCTGGTCCATAATGTACAAGTCTTAGCACTTGGTCCACAATGTACAAGTCTTAGAACTTGGTCCATCTATAATGGGTCCATCTTTTAATGCACAGGCCTCCAGAGCCTGGTCAATCTATAATGCACAGGCTTCCAGAGCCTGGTCCATTGACAATGCACAAGTCTTAGTTCTTGATCTATCTTCTAATGCACAGGCCTCCATAGCCTGGTCCATCTTCAACATGCAGACTCTATGATCCAGTCCGTCCAAAGACGGAAGTTCCAAGCGTCTTCAAAGTCCAAATACTATCTACACAAGTTTCCCAGATCGGAATACCTTAAAGCTTATACTTAAATTATTTGGCTTGTGCACCAACAAGTAGCAAATACTATAGTACCGAGCAGGCTTAAAGTACATTGGTTCAAGACTTCAAATTTTTTGCAAAATTTCTTTGATCTACTCTCAGAACATGTAGAACAATTATTTATCAGAAGTGCACAAGAAGGTGTTTTAAACTCCAGAAGAGCACATTCGAACAAGAAGAACGTCAGATTTAAGAAGAAACAACTCAATTTTATTGATGATTCATAGAAAGTTTACATCAGTACAAAAAGACTGGAAATAAAACAGAGGCTACAACAAAGACATCATTACATAAGCTACTACAAAAGGTACTACATCACTATGATCTGCAACATCATGGCTTTCTTCCTCGAATGCGAAAGGGGCCCAAGTTCCAACCTCCATTACATCGCCACCAGCTTCCATTTGAAAGGAAGGAACCCGGAACCCCAATCTGCATCAAGAAGCACCCAGGACCGTTTCATCATCACTGTCATTGATCTCAAGACCAACGGATGATGAGGGCTCTGGGTCTCAAGAGACCTCCATTCTCCACCTTCGTTTCCCTCAAATCCTGCATAACACCCCAGCCGATTTGAGCAAGGGTTTCTGCCAAGACACAAAGGAATGGAGGCATCCCACCTTCGTCTTCATCAATGCTCCAAGCCTCGGTTGAATCAAGGAGGGTCCACCACCAATCGGAGAAATCTCGACCGGATGCCAAGATGGACAAGAGGACTTGTGCCTCCTCTAATCCTTTCTTGGAGACTGAATCAAGGGGAAGGTTAACTCTCGGCCACAGTTTAATCATTTCTAACTCAGACGAAGAATCGTCAATCATCTCTGGGCGAACGACAAATTTCCAGCAACATCTAAAGTCTCTCCTACAGGGGAACAATTTGGGAACAAGAGGATTGGGCGCAACCGTATGCCCTCTTTTCCATATATAAGACCCTTGAAGTCCAAAAGCCACCCAACTGGACCGTCGCAACGGTTAAAAGAGAGGTTGGCCTCGAAATCCCAAACGACAATCGTATAAATAAACGATGCATTAAACCTGCCTCTTTGGAATACCAAGAGACAGGGTACAGAGCCCTTTGAACAAAAAACCACAGTCCGGCACTGAAGCTTCTGAAGTAATAAAAAAGGGGGGGCAAAGTCTAAATGTACAAGCCTCCTATCCGGTATACAGACCCTTCAGTCTTATCTATTCTATGATAGGCCATTCATATGACAAAGGCTAACAGCTCTGATATATCCTGATCCTAAGGGCTCGAAAACAGTAGTTTCGGTCATCGTAATGATGAGCACAAGCTGCCTAGTTATTTTCACAAGTCTTTGGTTCAGAGCAATCTACTTCAGAACTCTGTAGAGTTTACTCCCACTCTGTGTGATACAAAATCAATATTGGGTTCTATTTATCTGATTATGTTTGCTTTCTTATCTTATTATGATGAGACAGTCGAAGTTAATCTGCATTCACTATTCAATTACAAGTGTTGAAGCTTAGAAGGCAACTATTAACTAGTGGACAGTTGATCTGACATGCAATGGGCTCAGAGCAGCTATACTCGCAACAAATTTCATAGAATGCAAAAGAAGAATCTGAAGAAAAGTCAATTTTACTGATCAGAAGGTATTTCATTACATCAAAAAGGGCTGGCAAAAACAAAGAAAAGTAAAAGCTAATAAAGCCTCAAGCCTTATCAGAAGGGCCAGGATCCTCTACAAAAGGAAGGTCGGTAGTCGCAACCTTTTTGCTCGGACCAGCACCAAACGAAGCAACTCCAGGAGCAACAATTGACGACACGTCAAAATCTGGGAACTTAGGCTAGAAATCTAGTTCGGAAGCTCTCAAAACCAAACCGGATCAGTTCATCACCCATCTGGTCAACTTCCTCTCTCAATTCCGTCTTAGTCTTAGTCTTGGCATGGTCAACTGCCTCCTGAACCTTCTGATCAAAGGTGCTTCGGAGGTCAACTAACTCCGTCTAAAGTCTTGCAACCTGCCGAGCATAGATGTCTCTTTCAGACTCCGCCATGGCAAAATTAGTGCTAGCTTCCTTCAGACTCTCCTCGGTAGCCTGAACCTTGGATTGAGCTGTTCCAAGCTCCAGCCTCACTTCGTCCAGCTCGGCTTTTAGCTTGTCAGCCTCCTCAAGGCTCATGGGAGTCACCATCAGAGTAGCTAAACTATGCATGCTCTGCACGACACAAGGCAGACAAGTTAGACCGAATAAGCAAGAAAACAAGAAAGAAAAGAAAAGCTTTAGAGGTTACCTTCATTTGGAGATTCATCATCTCATTCATCAACTTTGCAGGGTTATCCCCCCCCTGTACCGATGAGGGCCCTGGGCCCACGTCTGGTCAAAGGCCTTCTTGGCGATTTGGTAGTCCGGCTCGTCAGACGGCTCAGACGGTACAGTAGGCGCCTTCCCCTTCCTAGTCCTTCTGCTCGGAACGGAAGGGGCAGGAGGAACGATCGAGACCGGAATCGCAGGTTCAGCCTCTTTCTCAACTTCGGTAGGAGGCGGCTCGGGAGAGCCAGAAATCAACCTCCTCCTTTTCACTTGCAGAGGAGGCTCAGGCTCAGGCTCAACTTGGGAGGAAGCCTCCCCCGCCACTTGGGCTTCCGCCTCTGTCTATCTCGACGTCAGCCTTTTCTTAAGCTCTTCATTACGAGCGGCCATCAAGTTCTCCGGAGTGATAATAACAGTATGAGCCTGGTTAAAAGTGGAAAGAAGTACGCGGTACTGATCTTGGAGCTCGTTAGTAAACTTAGATCTCCTCCAATCACTCCTGACTGCACATAAGCAAGAAATGGCACATCAGATCATTAGTTCGGAAGGCATAACAAAGCTAAAACAGACCTAAGGAAATAAGCCTCACCCTTATGACCCATGGTACGAGGGAATATCGAGACATCATCTTGGAAGTCTTCACGCTCCCATCCTCCTCCAACAAAGAAGTACCACTTCTTCCACGTTTTATTAGAAGTGGGAACAGAGGATAGGGGTCGGAACCCCTTCTCAAAAGACATGTAAAAAAGGCCTTTCGCCTTCTTATACTTCAGATCCATATTACTACGGATCAGATCCATGGATACATCTACACCATTTTTATGCCCTAACACTACAAACCCTAAAAGTTGCCGCCAACTATTGAGATTAAGGTCGGCAGGACAGAGCTTGTACCAACAGAAGAATTGCCTAACTAAATCAGGCAACGGAAGTCTCAAACCCATTTCAAACCAAGCAAGATAAACACATATCTCCCCGGCTTCAACATTATGGGGACGGTCCATTGGCCCTGGTACTCGGCAGGTCACATTTGAGGGAAAATTATACTTCACCCTCCACTCGTTCAACAGGCTTTAGGTAACAGCACTCTCGCCCTCTTCTCTATGGGAAGACCTACCAGAGGTCTCCCCAGCCCTGTCTCGGGGCTCTATGAAGGCATCAACTATCCTAGTCTCAGGACTAGGGGGAGGTTCAACAGACCTCTCCCCAGCATCTTCGGGGGCAAGATCACCTACATTCTCTAAAGGAGGCGGCATAGCCATCTCAGAGGGATTTCCTACCCCCTCACTAACATTTGAGGATTCAAGAGGAGTAGACATTACTCCCAGACTTAAAGAGGAAGAAGCAAAAGAAGAGGAAGATCGGTCAAACCTGTTCTAGACCAAAGCCTCAGAAAACCAATGTTCTTCGAAGTCACACAAACCAACAATGGCGGACGAGATCTTCTAGCACAATGAAAATGACAGGGAAAAGGTCATTTCAAATCTCACCCTATATTTAGAAGCGCAGTATCAGAAGGGACCCACCAAGCCCAAACGCCATGACGGTTCGAAACAATGATGACTTCGAGAAACCCAACCATCAGTCCAGTACAATGATGGCCTTGAAAAAACCTAATCTTTGACTGCGCAATAAATGAAGCACCAACAGTCGCCTTGAAAGGCGAACAGACAGGACACATGACTCTCCGAAAAAGGCTTAGCCCTAGTTGCTTGTTAGCATCAAACTAGGACTTGGGGGGGGAGTAACTGATATACCATAAAAGAACAGACCAATCGGCACTTGACACGTATGCCTATGAATCTAGCTCACGCTCAGCTAACTTAGCTCGCACCAATGGCTAAGCGCTCGAACATTCAAAACAGAATGAAAGATCGAAAGTAGCCAAGCATATGCCTCTAGAGCTCATACATATCCGGATAAGGATCACGGAGTTAAATACAGGGCTCCAGACCAACACTCCAGAGCTCGTCACCGCCTTAGCGGCTACCGAACAGGGAATAAGGTAACAGTCTTTGACACGGAAATAGTCTTCAACAAGGAAACTACTATCTATGATTATCTCTATACAATACTCCACAAGGTAACTGCAATCTCTGATGATCAAATCCCTATATTCATGGCTCCGAATCCTAATCAACTTAGGAAGGCTACGATCTATAAATCAAACCCTAAAGGTACGCTTTATTTTCATGCTCATTCTTTGGCTTTCAATACAATCTTTTCAATTCAGTTTACTTACTTAAGCATCGGAGCGGCTTCCGCCGGAGCCAATCCAGTGGTCCTCTGATCCCCTTTCTTGAGTGTTCTATAGGTCACGAAGCCCATACTTATTGCGAGTCGAAAAGTGCAGCATCATATATATATATATAATATATATATATATATATATATATCTATTTGAGAAGGAACAAAATAGTAAAACATGTACCATAGATTATAAATAAAAATAATATTTGGAGAATATAATTCAACATGACCATATATATATAAACAAAATAAAAATCAGAACCTCGTAATCCAAAGTAAGTTAAATTGGTCTTTGCTAGGAGTTTTGAATATTATTTTTCTCCATAAACAATAATTGGCATCATGATTCACATCAAAAGATATCCAAGAAAGACTATTATTATTATTGTCATTATTTCTGTGTGGGTGACTTTGGTTCCTCCATGTGAAAGAGATGATCTCTTCACCACTATTGAATATTCTCCATTAATTTTTTAATTGTATTATTGACTTTCTTTTAGTTATGGTGTTTTGTTGGATTCTCAAGAGTTCCAAAGTAAAACAACTATTGTGATTATTTAAAAATAATGTTTCTTCTATTAGGGTGAAAAAAAAAAAAATAAATAACGAGTTGGATTCGAGTTGACCCGACCCGTATGTACCCAACCCATATTTGACCTGTTCAACCTGTTTTGATCCGACCTGTTTTCAATCCACCCAAAATCCATCCAACCCCTTCACTTTGCCATGCCTAATCACGTGTAAACATTTTTCTTATAAATAATAGTAAAAAGAGTATAAAATGCATCCAAATTAAGCAAATGCCATGGATAACATGTACGAATATTACAAATTTTTTAACTATAGCGAAAAAAGTATAGTTGTTAGATTTAACTTATTCTTATTTTTTGTTCATACTATAATTAAATATTTAAATATTTTTTATTTACCAAATTTTTTTTAAAACTTTTATTTGTTGTAATTATTTAAAATATATTTAGTAACAGTTTATTTTATACATTTTTAGAATTAAAATTTAATTTTTTTTAGTGACTTTTAGTTTGTTCCCACTAACATGCATAAAATCCTAACTCTGCCCGTGACAAAGAGGACTGGTGGGGCCATTCCATCTCTAAAAATTTTGATATTAATTTTTTTATTAAAATATTTTAACAAAGATTTGTTTTGTTCAAATTATTTTATATATTTACATAAATTCATTTAAACTTCAATGTTTGTATGCGGGAAAGCGATTGGATAAGTTAGTTTCTAATGATATTGTAAAATCAGTGTTTAAAAAAAAAAAAACTCATTGCTAATAATTTAAATAAATAATAACTCATAATATGTATAAAGTAATAAAAAAATAAAAATAAAAATAAAATTATTAAACGTATCACTATTAATAAATAAAAAAAATTAACTAATCTATCCTAATTTGATTCATGAAACAAATATAGGTTTTTCCTGGATCCATCACATGTACACAGGAAGCCTCTGTGAAATGTTGTTTCCAATTACCTTAGAGACTCACGATTACAGACATGCACGGGAAGATAACGGAATGGCACTTTTGAAATATGTTAAAAGAAATGAGTGCAATTTAGGGACAATATGTAAGTTGGTCCCTTCGCTCTTACGAATAAAATATATATTCATGCATGTTACTTAAATTACATTCCAGGAGTTAATAGTTCCATCTATCAGTTTATAACCGACCATTTTAAGTATTAAATAATACAATAGAGAGATTAACGGTTTGATAGGGAAAGAGAAGGTACACGTGAAGAGGGTTACATTAAGAACTCAAATAAAGAGTTTATTATCTGGCAGTTGTGTTGAGGCAGCTGTCTCCAACTTCTTTGACCAGAAAGCGACATCCAACGCACATTCCACCCCCCTCCCTTTCTCTCTCTCTCTCTCTCTCTAAAATTCTCTAAGTTGTACAGCCTTGTACACATGCATGCCTGTCTGTCGGTCTGTCTCTCTCTCTCTCTCTCTCTGAGCTTTTATCTCCTCTCTTTCTGCGGGCCCAGTGCCAGCCACTATATATATATATATATATATAATGAATATATATGCATTTAAATATATATTCTCAGCGACCTTTTAAATATATATAATTAAAAGTGATTCTATATCATAAAATGTTATTTTTATCTTTTGGTTTATATTAGATATTTTAGATATGTTCAGATATATGTTACATAACCAATTAATAATAAAAATATTATATTATATCATTTAAATAAATGTGTAAATGATGTGAGGTGGACTCCCTCAAATGAATGTGAGGAGCAGTGCTCCCATTTCTTGTCCCACTTCGAGAAACTATTGCTCCATAAAGTTTTATATAAGTGATTGCAAAGCCTTCTGATGTGCATCCCCATGTAATAGAACCGTGTGCCTCTGTTGTTGGGAATGAACCTGCACCTTTTTTTTTTTTTCTGTTGACAAATTCGTCATTACATTGATATATGAAGGGCATAATAGGAAGACCAAAAGTTAAGTGAGAATCGTGAATGTCAAAAGCTGCCCTGACCAGCTTTGAGCGTTGGGTGTTTTGAAAGCCTAAATAGCGTAGCGCTAGAATGTTGACGCTGCCCAGACGGCTCAATTTGATCCAACTTCGAGTTTTGATCACACTTTCTAAGTGTGAGAATAACTTGAAGAGAAAAAAATAGGAAAGTCTATAATAAGTGTATTTTTTACCCGTTTGAATAACTAATAAAAATAATACTACACTTCTTAAATAGGCGAGGCTAGTTTTCACCCCCTTCTAATCCTCAATTTGTATTACAAATTTTTATTTTAAATAATATGACATTTATATAATATTATTTTATTGACAAAATTATAAATTATGCAACTAATGTTGTTGTGTCATATTCATTTTATATTTTTAATATACAAATTTAGAAAATATAACATTATTAAAATATTAATGATACGAAAGCTAACGGTGGTCGATAAGAGTAGGTTTATGTCCCGACAGTACATAGAAGAGTTATGGTTAATAAGAATTTAATATCTTCGATTCTAATAATTAGGTAAACTTAAAATAAATAAATAATAAATAATATTCTATACTTTTCATATTTATATTCTAAATTTTATCACAAATAAAGTCACAGTAATATATCACTATTTGACATTATTATACCACATTAACTATATCATTTAAAATATTACTAATAATATGATGTTATAATAGTCACACGTCACTTGAGATAAGAATTTGAGAAACAAATTTGACAAATATAACATTTCTATTGTAGCCATAAGTAATTAATATGTGCACTTAAACCAATTTGTAATTCTCTATACCTAGGGGCTTTTTAAAAGAATGAGCTTCATATTTTTTTACTTGTTTAAATCAATAATAATGCTATATTTTTCATATTTGTATTCCACTATTTCTATCATAAATGACATGGCATTACTATGATACCATATTATTGTACCACATTAATTACATGATTTAAAATATTATCAAGGATGCGATGTCCCATTATTTGAAATAAAATCTTAAGTTACAAATTTGAAAAGCATAATATTGTTTGAGGTGGCATTTGATAACGTTTTCTTTTTTGATTTTCAGTACTATAAAAAGCAAAAACTAGTTTTTGTTTACTTTTTTATAAAATTGAAAACGAAAATACATTTGGTCAAAAAATGTGTTTGATAACCAAATAAAGTTGTTAGAACCATGGAGTCTGATATTGTAATTGGCTAATCCGGTTTGATAAAACGTGTTTTGTGTGTAATCCTTTCAAAAGTCTTACGAGTGCGTAACTCAATGCCCGCTCTTCTCTAAGTTCGTCCAAGAGACATTACCGTGTATCACTACCGGTCGACTTGGTTCTCGAAGGGATATATTAAACTTTTGTATTTGATTTGAATCTCATACACTCACATCATGCATGCATTAAATATAGTTGTTATCATAACATCATATATGTGATTGACTTGTGGTTATGAATTAATTTTTCTAAAATGCATTTTTAAAATACTTAAGTAAAAAGTTTAGTTCACAAGACAAGCAAGAATGAGCAACTCTCTGTTGCTCATTCGAACGAACAACAGAGAAGTTCATTCTCATTCATTTTCATTCGTTCGAAGGCTCTATATCAAATGAAGAGTTTCAACCTTAGAGTTGTGCTCGTTCCTTATTCATTCGAACGAACTAGTGCTTGTTCGAATGAACCTTGGGCGGAAAACAAATTTATATTTTCTTTTCAAGCCATTTGGGGATCAATCAAGCTCTTGGCAAAAATACATGAAATACGATTTTGAGTAGTCAAAAACAGAGTAAGAGAATCTCGTATTGTGAGAGCAAAATTGTTGTTAGATCATTAACCTCTTATGAGAAATCATTAGTACACATCTGTACTCTTGTTGATTGATCGATTTAGATCATCCACTAGATCCAAATTAGATCTAAGAGCCTTGGTTCATATTAATTTCACCATTGATGAAAGATGAAGTTCAAGCTTAAGGATTCGGCGTTGAGCAATCGGTGGACACCGAGGTCATAAGGTTTTGCGATTGTTGAGCGACTTAATTGGAGGATTCTAAGACCGTTGAGGATTCTGGTTGTTTGAAGGTTCCAGCTATGAAATGTTTAAGGATTTAAGGGGAATTTGAAGATGTGATCAGGAAGTACAGAGCTTG
This sequence comes from Nyssa sinensis, assembly GCA_008638375.1. Classification (NCBI taxonomy): domain Eukaryota; kingdom Viridiplantae; phylum Streptophyta; class Magnoliopsida; order Cornales; family Nyssaceae; genus Nyssa; species Nyssa sinensis. Next base: position 32,918,219 of record CM018034.1, read on the forward strand.
AGGTTCCAAGCTTGTTCGTAGATACGTTGTATTTTGTTTTCCATCATAGTGGAAGTCTTCCTTGAGCATTGGCCCGACTCCGGAGTTTTACTTCAAGGATTGTTGTCCTTTGGTGGTTTTTCTATCATTAATCGGTTTGCAAATCTCTAATTCTCTCAATTTCTTTCAATTTACTATTTGCTTTAATTGAAAGGATGCTGGTAGAATATAAAAATTGAGTTTTCATGAAATTCATAATTGTTCATTAATTTGATAATTTAAAAACTTGATTGAGTAAATTGATTGAAATCATAAATTGATCACTTAGTTGAATTAACTTTAAATTGTTAAATTGCATATAAAATTAAGCTAAATTGATCAATTTGGTGAAGGTTGATAGGTTGGTGTAATTGAATGATTCTTGGATAATACATTGGTGGATGGTCATAAATGTTGGATTAATCACATTGAGTAATTTTGTTGATTGTGTTATCTTTTGTTTTAACCAAGAATTGAAACCAAAATAAAAAGAAATTTTTATTCAAGACCTACCTTTTCAACCTCCTCTTCTAGGTGATATTCACGTTTTGGGACCTTGAGTGATATTGTAACACCCCTAACCTAAATTCTAGGTAATTAGTGTCAATTAAAGGATGTTAATGTGATTAGTGTGTAATTATACCATATTAGAGACTAAGGAACAATACTCTTTAAAAATGACACAAATTATGACAAGATGACAAAATCAAGAAGATTAGTACTAGGGACAAAAATAATGCAAGCAATTAGTGAACAAAAAAAATTAAATAAATAAATGGTGAGAAAACTTAACGCATGAGAAATAAAAGAAAATAGGAAAATGAGGCCAAATAGGGGTTCGCCAAGACTTGAACCTTGCACATTGTGCAAGCAAATGATAAAGCCCTAAAAACGATAATCACTAGTCTACCAACACTTTTGTGTTATAATAGCCCCAAGAAAAGTATATAGCATAAAAGTATGTAAAGAAGTTTAGAAAAATGAGACAAGTGGCATCACCCCATTGCACCTGCCTCCCAACCAATCAGATTTCATGCACCCAACCTCATGATGCCGACACAGGCATTGAGTGTGTATGAATAGAAACAGACATTGCGTGAAGTTATGTGTATTCAGAAACTAGTGTATTTCGACTAGAGAGAGAGAGAGAAGAAGGAGAAGGCTTGCATACATCTTAAACCAGACTTGAGGATCAAATAGAAGTTTAGCACACCCTAGAGTCGAGCCCAAGCAGAGAGAGACAACATAGCTAAAGGTAAATACAACAAATCAATTTTCTCTCTAAAAATATATTTTTCTATCAACCTTCTATTTAATGGAATTGAAAGGTATAGATAGTTTTTATTGATATTGTATTATGATTTGGGAGTAAGAATAAGACCTGAGAAAAGCCTTAAATAGTAGGGGTCACAAAAATCTGCCATTGATGAATAACTTCAAACTTGTCTGAATCAACTTGCATGAAACCTTATTTTATGTATTGGGAATTAAACTAGACCCCATGAGGGTGGCAAAACCAGTGTTCTGTGACAAAAAATCTCTAAAGAAGACCCCCCAAACCTCAAGTTGTAGGTTTTGGCTCTAAACCCAAACCCTAAAAAATGGCCACAAAACTTAGTTTGTAAAACGAGGATTTGAAGCCCATGGGGAGAGGGTTTCAATAAGACAAACCACACCCAAAATGGTGAAGTATCGAGCTCGAACTAACCCCAATAACAGACAGCCATGGGAGCTCCAACAGGGCTTTTCATTGACTTTCGAACCTTCAAATCAATGGGGTTACCTAAGCTAAGATGTTAGGACTTAATTGGGCTTGAAAACAAAGGGAAAGGTAGCTTTAAAACTCACGATATAGGATCTAAAAATGTGTAGAAAACTAGAGTTGCAGTAACGTCTCTATAAGGGAAAATGATGAACAGTGTCAGGTTTTAGGTCGGGACCTGACCGAGTGTTTTAAATGGGTTTGGGTCTAAGCTTAAATGGCGTCATTTTGAACCCAAAAAAGAATAAAAAAATTTATGTCACTGCGTTTGATCAAAATATAAGAAGAAAGATGGTTTGATTATTGAAATGCCTTAGTGGCCGACTATGGACCCCTAATCTGTATAGGCCGAGTTTCAGGTCGTGATAGCTTGGTATCAGAGCAAAGGTTAAGGATTTTTGGATTGTGGAATTGGTGAAGTTTTGAGGATATTGGAAGACATAAGTTTACGTGAAAGATAAGACTTCAGGGTTATAAGTAGTTCAAGGATTTTAGCTAAAACTACAAGTAAGATAGTCATTGAAAAGACTAGAAGTGTGATGAAGTGAAGAAGTAAAGGTTAGACATTGAGAGGGAACTAGAAGATTGAATGGAGATCTTCGAGGACTTGACTTGTGAAGTTATTTTTTTATGATTGATGACTTGATAAAGACATATAGTGACACATGATACACTTGAATTTTTGGACATAGACTGTGAAAGTGAATAATTGTGATTGTGGAGGGATGAAAAAGCAAAGGAAGGATTACAACAGTTACTAGTATGCTATCAGGACCTTTGTTACCAGTAAGGAATGACCACCTTATCATGTGACTAGGGGAATTGAAAAACATGCAGCGCTACCCCATCCAACCACATCGAGGGAAATTTTTGGATAGCCAAGAGATATGGATCAAGTATGTGACATTAGAGGATAGAGATAATGCATTAGCAACTTGAAAGTAAATAGTGGAACAAGAAAACACTATTAAGTTATATGAGTGATCAAGTTTATGGACAAAACTCATTTAAGAAGGGGAGAATGTAACACCCCTAACATAAATTCTAGGGTAATTAGTGTTAATTAAAGGATTTCAATGTCATTAGTGTGTAATTACACCATATTAGAGACTAAGGAACAATACTCCTTAAAAATGACACAAGTTATGACAAGCTGACAAAATCAAGAAGACTAGTCCTAGGGACAAAAATAGTGCAAGCAATTAGTGAACAAAAAAATTAAATAAATAAATGGTGAGAAAACTTAATGCATGACAAATAAAAGAAAAGAGGAAAATGAGGCCAAATAGAGGTTGGTCAAGACTTGAACCTTACACTTATACAAGCAAATGATAAAGCCTCAAAAAGGATAGCGACTAGGCTACCAACACTCTTGTGCTATAATAGCCCCAAGAAAAGCATATAGCATAAAAGTATGTAGAGAAATTCAGAAAAAGGAGACATATGGCATCACTCTATTGCACCTGCCTCCCAACCAATCAGATTTCATGCACCCAACCTCATGATGCCTACATAGGCCTTGAGTGTGTATGAATAAAAATAGACATTGTGTGAAGTTGGGTGTGTTCAGAAACCAGTGTATTTCGGCTAGAGAGAGATGAGAAGAAGAAGAAGGAGAAAGGAGAATGAGAAGGCTTGCATGCATCTTGAACTAGACTTGAGGATCAAATAGAAGTTTAGCACACCCTAGAGTCAAACCCAAGCAGAGAGAGACAACATAGCTGGAGGTAAATACAACAAATCAATTTTCTCTCTCTAAAAATATTTTACTGCCAACCTTCTATTTAATGGAATTGAAAGGTATAAATAGTTCTTATTGATATTGTATTATGATTTGGGAGTAATAATAAGACCTAAAAGAGCCTTAAACAGTAGGGGTCACAAAAATCCGTCATTGATGAACAACTTCAAACTTGGGTATAAATCAACTTGCACGAAACCTTATTGTATATATTGGGAATTAAACTAGACCCCATGAGGGTCACAAAACCAGTGTCCCGTGACCAAAAAGCTCTAAAGAGGACCCCCAAACCTCGAGTTACAGGTTTTGGCTCTAAAGCCAAACCCAAGAAAACTGCCACAAAACTTAATTTGTAAAACGAGGATTTGAAGCCCATGGGAAGAGGGTTTCAATAAAACAAACCACACCCTAAATGGTGAAGTATCGAGATTGAACTAACCCCAATAACAAACCGCCATGGGAGCTCCAATAAGGCTTTCCATCGACTTTCGAACCTTCAAATCAATGGGGTTATAGAAGCTACGACATTGAACTTGATTGGGCTTGAAAATAGAGGGAAGGGTAGCTTCAAAACTCACGAAATAGGATCTAAAAATGTGCAAAAAAACTAGGGTTACAATAATGTCTCCATAAGGGAAAACGATGAATAGTGTCAAGTTTTGGGTCGGGGCTCAGGTCGGATCATGACTGAGTGTTTTAAATGGGTTTGGGTCTAAGCTTAAACGTCATCGTTTTGAACCCTTAAAGAATAAAAATAATAATAAAATAAGCTGGATTCATCCTAACATCAGCATGACGTAGTAAACTGGACTGAACCGTTTGGTTCTTAACCTAATTAAACCGGTTCACTTGCATTGGAACTGAACCGATCGATTTTCTTTATAAAGTTTTTTGAATTCCATTTGAACCCCCAAAACTTCCTAAAATCACATTTTGACCCCCATGACTTACTATTAATTACGAAATGGCCCAAAAAATAATTATAAATTATTTTCAAATTCTTTTTAAATTTAGAGAAATTACCAAAATGCCCTTGAGCAAAAAGTAGGCCAAACGAAGGCCAATTAAAATGAAAGAAAAGTCTAACCCAATATTTTTGGGCACTCCAAATTCAACGACGGGGTCCGTTTATGAAATCAGACCCCAAAAAATATGAATGGACAAATGAAATAATTATAATTATGTCCTAAGTGATTAATTAAGTTACCAATTGAACTCCGATGACCTTGAAAACACCTACATTGACATTTTTGGACATTCCAGACCCAATGGTGGAGTCCAGTTTTAGCAGAACGAATCACTAAAAAAATGACACGTAAAAGCGTAAAATTATGAAAATGCCCCTAGACTTAATATAAGCTATAGGTGTACAAATTAAGATCCAAAAAAATCCTAAACCAATTATTTTCGACACTCCAGACCTAATAGAGATGTCCTTTTAAGAAAAATAAGACCTAGTAACAAACTAAAAAATGACCAATACGTCCTTAAGGCTTAATGAGGCTATTAGAAGAGTGAAATGGGAATATAAAGAGCTCTGAGTTAGCAATTTAATTATGCAACACTTTAAACAAGTATGTAATAAGATCTTGAATTGTGTTATAAGGACTTTTGACTAAAGAAAGGATTTTGGGCATAAAATTTTTGAACTTAAGGTGAGTATTTCATGCCATGTTTAAGGTGGATTTTATTATAGATATAAATGTTGACTTGCTTTATGATTTTGATAATAAACACCTTTCACTTAATATCATTTTGAATGACTTATCGATATATATTGTCATTTTCTTTATGACCTTTGATAACAAATACATTGTACCTAATATATGTTTTGAATGATTCATTAATATTTATATTGTCTTCTTTTTTATTCAAGAATATGTTTCATGAGATACTCAAAATACTATATGGTTTCTTACCGATCTTTGAATTGTTTTGACTAAATACAAGATATAAAACTCTTATTTGGAAACTGAGTTTGTGACTGATGATTATTAATTTTGGATATGATTTTTATGTTTTGAATCGATCAATTTTCTATGTATGGTCATTATCAAATAGATTGTGACTTTATCGAACCCTAACCACGGGGTATATTGGTGGTGAACCACACAGAATGACATTATCGAATTAGTTTCATTGAATATCGATCTCAGTCAGTGAGATTCTAATTTGCTGACCATAGAAGAGGAATTTATGGGCTTGAATCCTTGTGAATATCGAATATGAACCATGATTGAACTTTGAACCATTGAACTAAGAATTACTGAACTAAGATATTGATTATTGAACTATGATTATGATTGAACCATGATATTGACTATTGAACTATGAATTTGTTTATCGAACTATGACCATGATTGAATTAAGAACTATTGAAAATGAATTTGATACTATTTATCGGACTATGTTATTAATTTATTGAACCATGACTATGATTGAACTATGATATTAATTTTTGAACTATGATTAAGATTGAACTATGATATTGATTATTGAATTATAACTATGATTGAACAACACCATGGCCTCTGTCTCAGAGATTTTGCAGTATTTGAGCATATAGGAGACATACATTTTAATGTGTGTGTGTTTGATTCAAGTAGTATTTGCGAGAAAGAGTTTCCACTGCAGTTAGCTCGTGACATAAAAAGAGAACCCGATGTAACGCATGAGATCAAGGAAGCTACATCTTCTATGACAGAAGGTATTCCTCTTTTATATAAATATTTTATGCTACAATATCTCTTACACACACACACAAAAACACAGATATACATACACCTCCTAAATTCTTGCAAAATCATTTAATAAATAGAGGGATAACCATGGTTTTTGTCTTTTTAATGAGAAGATCAACAAATGGTTTGGTGAGAGACATTATATAATATATTGATGTGTGGATATAGCATGCTCAATGAAAAAATGATTAAAGAGAAAATTAAAAGTTTAAACTTTGGCCGTCCTACCCTTGATACTGTGATTTAAGAGCTTTTATTTATTGTCCAAATCCTTATAATCCTCACCTACTCTCTCTCTCTCTCTCACACATACACATACACAATCTATATACATATATATGAGCCCTCTTTAGATTTAGGGCATGTTTCTTTTGTGGTCTTCTCTAAAAAAAGTGACTTCGTTGAGTTGAAATTGTGAAATTCATTTTTTGGTACTCTTTTTTGAAAGGAGGAGAAGTGATTAATGATTGGAGTTGTTGGCTTGAGAAATGTGAGGAAATTAGTCTTCACTTGGTGGGGTTGACATGGATAATTGACCTATGGCATGGTGAAATATTCCTTTAGTCTACATAAGGTCCCACTTTTCATTAACATATCTTTTTTTTGAGACATTGAATGAAATATGAGTCATTCCATGTCTTATCATGTTTTTAAGTGTTCACACTAGCTCAAATAGACTTGCACGAACTTACAACACTCAGTTCGGATCACCAGTTTGAAACTTATGCAAGTTTTTGCTCCAAAAAGGCCCATTTTAGAGTTTTGACGGACCAAAATGTCAGATATCGGCCTACCGACCCTGAAACCCCATCGCATAACTCCTAAATGATAAAATAGACTTGCACGAACTTACGACACTCGGTTCGGATCACCGGTTTGAAACTTATGCAAGTTTCTGCTCCAAAAAGGCCCATTTTGGACTTTTGATGGAACACAACGTCGGATATCGGCCCACCAACCCTGAAACCCCATCACACACCTCCCAAATGATAAAATAGACTTGCACAAACTTACGACACTCGGTTTGGATCACCGGTTTGAAACTTAATCAAGTTTTTGTTCCTAAAAGGCCCATTTTGGAGTTTTGACTACCAAAATGTCAAATATCAGCCTATTGACCCCGAAACCCCATCAAACACCTCCCAAATGATAAAATAGAATTGTATGAACTTATGACACTCAGTTCGGATCACCGGTTTGAAACTTATGCAAGTTTCTGCTCCAAAAAGGCCAATTTTGGAGTTTAGACCGACCAAAATGTCAGATATCGGCCTACCAACCCTGAAACCCCATCACACACCTTCCAATTGATAAAATAAACTTGCACAAACTTACAACACTCGATTCAGATCACCAGTTTGAAACTTATGCAAGTTTTCACTCCAAAAAGGCCCATTTTGGAGTATTGACAGAACAAAATGTCGGATATTGGCCCACCGACCCTGAAAATCTATCACACACCTCCCAAATGATAAAATAGACTTGTACAAACTTATGACACTCGGTTCGGATCACCGGTTTGAAACTTATGCAAGTTTCTACTCCAAAAAGGCCCATTTTAGAGTTTTAACGGACCAAAATGTTAGATATCGGCCTACCGACCCTAAAAACCCATCACACACCTCCAAAATGATAAAATAGACTTGCACAAACTTATGACACTCGGTTTGGATCACTGGTTTGAAACTTATGCAAGTTTTTGTTCCAAAAAGGCCTATTTTGGAGTTTTGACTGGCCAAAATGTCGAATATCGGCCTACCGACTCCGAAACCCCATCACACACCTCCCAAATGATAAAATAGACTTGCAAGAACTTACGACACTTGGTTCAGATCACCGGTTTGAAACTTATGCAAGTTTCTACTCCAAAAAGGCCTAGTTTAGAGTTTTAACGGACCAAAATGTCGGATATCAGCCTACCAATCCCAAAACCCCATCACACAACTCCCAAATGATAAAATAGACTTGCACAAACTTACGACACTCGGTTCGGATCACGGGTTTGAAACTTATGCAAGTTTCTACTCTAAAAAGGCCCATTTTGGAGTTTTGACGGACCAAAATGTCGGATATCGGCCTACCAACCCCGAAAACCCATCACACTACCTCACAAATGATAAAATAGATGTGTACAAACTTACAACACTCGGTTTAGATCACCGATTTGAAACTTATGTAAGTTTCTACTCCAAAAAGGCCCATTTTGGAGTTTTGATGGACCAAAATGTTGGATATCAGCTTACCGACCCTGAAACCCCATCACACACCTTCCAAATGATAAAATAGACTTGCACAAACTTATGACACTCAGGTTCGGATCATCGATGTGAAACTTATGCAAGTTTCTGCTCCAAAAAGGCCCATTTTGGAGTTTTGACGGACCAAAATGTCGGATATCGGCCTACCGACCCTGAAACCCAATCATACACCTCCCAAATGATAAAATAGACTTGAACGAACTTACAACACTAGGTTCGGATCACCGATTTGAAACTTATGCAAGTTTCTTCTCGAAAAAGGCCCATTTTCGAGTTTTGAAGGACCAAAATACCGGATATCTACCTAACTATCTCAAAACCCCATCACACACCTCAAAAATGACAAAATAGACTACCACAAACTTACGGCAATCAATTTGGATTAGTGGTTTGCAACTTATACTACTTTTTGTCGTTCTTACTATTTATGCATGGAAAAAAATATAATATATTCACTTTCATATATATTTAATAAGTGTTCTAATATATATCATTTGATCTTTATTGTAGATTAATCGAGATTATTATGCCGCCGTCTTTCTGTTTTACATCGGGACTTATTATTTTTATTTTTTTTCCCTTTTCATGGACATCTGTAATTACATTTTCTGAGACAATTTTTAATATTTTTGTACTTATTGTTAACTTGTACTCTTATAAATGTAAGTAATTAGTATAATATATATATGATTCCACCAGCTTTCTTTTAATATATTGATTTCAAAATATTTGGATTTTATTATATATCAGGATGATTGATACAGGTTTAAACAGGAATAAAACAAATAATTCAAGTAAAAAAAGGGGCCCAAAAAAAAAAACACAACTTTTAGCGACGCACACACAGGCGTCGCTAAAAGAAAAACACCATTTTTAGTGACGCTTTACATTCATCGCTAAATCAGAATAATCAACTATTAACGACACACACTGAGCGTCGCCAAAGGGACCTATTAGCGACACCCATTGCGTTCACGTATAGCATTTGCGACACACAATCAAAATTATTAGCGACGCACCATGAGCGTCTCTAATAGTTACCTTTAGCGACACAAAGGGATATGTGTGTCGCTAATACTATTTGCGACGCGACTATTTGCGACACCCCTTTGGGCGTCGCAAAATCCCTTTAGCGACGCATTTTGCCACTATTAGCGACGCACTCGTGCGTCGCTAATAGTGTCTTTTCCTGTAGTGATTATTGAATTACGATTATGATTGAACTAAAAACTATTGAAAATGAATTTGATACTATTCATCGAACTCTTGTACTTTAACTTAATAATAGACTTGGATATGATGTATTCTATTTCTAAATGAATATGGACATTTTCGTATAGAACTACATAGTAGTTTTGAAACCCTTGGCATGTTATAGAATTCTCACGGAGCTGTCGAGCTCATTACAGATGTTTACCATGTTTTTAGGCAAGAGTTTGATAGGCTCATTTCAAGCAATGTAGACTGAGTGATTAAGTAAGGAAGCGAGTTGTTTTGATGGATCTTTAACTAAAGATGGATTAAATGATTTTTGACTATGTGAATTCAGATATGTAGTTATCGAACTGGTTCAGTAATGTAATTTTAAAACTACTCACTATTGCATTGTGACATGCAAACTATATTATTTGAAGACAATGATTAAATGACTGATCAGGTTATGTGGTTTACTTATGAATAACTCTCTAAGCCCACTAGCGGCCCAACCTAAAAGAGCCCACAACATTATAACTCAAAAGCTTAAGCCCAAGTTGTTAGTAGTAAGACTTGTGGTGTTTTATATTATAATCATACTCGATGTGGGATAGGAGTATCACATTCTCCCCCCTTTAGGACCACACATTCTCGTGAGATGGATCTCAATCTCCCAACTGCCCATTAAACGGACACTCTAGGGGCTTCTACCCTCTAAGAACCGGCTTTAACACCATAAATGTAATGCCCTAAGCCCATTGGCCTAACAACCTGAAAGAGCCCACAACATTATGACTCAAAAGCTTAAGCCCAATTTGTTAGTAGTAAGACTCATGGTATTTTATATTCTAATCATACCCGATGTGGGATAGGAGTATCACAAATATCCTAGTGGTATCCCTCTATGAAAAAGTGGTATCAGAGCCTCATTTTTAAGGCATCTGAATTATATCCTAAGTAGTGAAATCTATGAAAGGGTTAAGAGAGAGAGGATCTATTTACAGCCACCTTATTTGAGGTCTCAAATTATGCCTATTGGATAGCTTATATGAGAGCATTCATAAGAGCCATGGATAAGTGAGTTTGGCTTGTCGTCCAAGAAGGTTGGACCCCTCCGGTCACAAATGCAACTATGGGAATTCCCACCGTACTTAAGCCTTCAAACACTTGGAAAGAGTTAGAGCTAAGGATGAGTGGCTACAATACCAAAGTGTAGAATGTCATCTTTAACGTGGTAACTCCAGATGAGTTTCACCATATCGTGACTTATGAGACATCCAAGGAGGCTTAGAACATCCTTGAGACTACCCATGAGGGTATGTCGACAATCAAAAGGTCAAAATTACAAATGTTAACTTCTAGGTTTGAGGCCATAAGAATGGAAGAATCGGAAACCTTTTTCGAGTTCTATGCTAAATTAAGTGACATTGTCAACTCTTCATTTAACCTAGGAGAGAAGCTAAAAAGGAACAAAATTGTAAGAAAAATATTGAGATATCTTTCCGGAAGATTTCAACCTAAGAAAACCACTATTGAGGAGAGTAAGGACGTGGACTCTCCAGTTGTTGATGAGTTAGTTGGATTACTAGCTCTTAGGCAAGCAAAGAAGACTAAAAATCTTACTTTGAAATCAACACAAGGAGAAAGTAAAGGGGATATTGAAATTGGCCCGAGTCCATGAATGATGAGGACTTAGCTCTTTTTGTTAGGAGGTTCAACAAATACCTCAAGGGTAGAATTCCTAACTCCAAGGGATCTTAAAGTTCAAGTAAAATATCCTTTTAAAATTCTAACTCTTCAAGATGCAAGTCTAAAAATCTTCTTTTAATAGTGATAGAAGAAGACCTTCATTACAATCCACCTCTAAGCTTATTGAATGCTATGATTGCCATAACTTTGGGCATATAGAGGCTGATTATCGTAATAAGAGAAAGGGAAATTCTCAAAATAGGAAGGCAATGAAATCATCTTTTTCTGAAGAGGATGAAGAGAAAGAAGGGGATGAGAATGAAGAAGAATAAGGTAATGACAGTCAATTCTTAACTTTTACTAGTGTCACCAATGTCCATGAAGAATCCTCCTCTATTGAGGATGAAGATCATGAAGACATTATAGATCTTATGTTTAGTGATGATGAAGAAAAACATTGAGATTTATTTTAAAAAATTATTCAATGAATCTATAAATCTCAAGAAGTCTAACATGAAGCTTATCACTAAGCTCAAGTCTTGTAAGAAGGGAAAAAG